>OY720441.1:288725253-288926361 GCA_963082915.1 Dolichopus griseipennis
AAAAAATACACTGGAGTTTAAGAATTATCAACAACAATTGAAAACACCTTTTGTTATTTATGCCGATGCTGAGAGTATTTTACAACCTATTGCAACATGCAATTCTGATTCCACGATGTCTTCAACAACAAACATTCATCAACATGTTCCAGTAGCTTTCTCTTACTACAATAAATGTTCTTTTGATGATGGTCTAAGCTATTTCAAAGAATTTGTTGGAGCTAACTGTGCTAAGGAATTTATCCAATCATTGGCAGAAACATGCAGAGAATTATATTCAGCCTTCTTTATGAGTTCAAAACCGATTAATCCACTAACACTGGATGAGCAGCTACAACAATTGGTTCAAGAAACGTGTCACATATGTGGTAAGCATTTAGATTTAAATAATAGAATTAGAGACCATTGCCACTTTACTGGCAGTTATAGAGGTCCTGCTCATTCTTATTGCAACTTATTGTATAGACGATCAAATTTTTTCCCAATATTTTTTCACAATTTTTCCGGCTATGATTGTCATCTTTTATTTAAAGAACTAAACGAAGTGAATGGACATATTGGTGTCATTGCTTTGCATAAAGAACGTTATATTTCATTATCTAAAAAATTACAATAGATAATAATCATTCATTTTATTTACGTTTTCTCTATAGCTTCAGATTTATGGCTTATAGCCTTGATTCATTGTGTAAAAATTTAAATGAAAACGATTTGATTCATATAAAAAAAGAATTCAATAATAATGAAAAATTTAAACTTATGACTCGAAAGGGAGTTTTTCCCTATGAGTATTTAAATTCCATTGAACGACTTGACGAAACATGTTTACCGCAACAAGAAAATTTTACCAATCAAATGACAAACACACCATGTTCCGATGAAGACTACATTCATGCAGTTAATGTATGGAATACGTTTAAAGGTCAAAATTTATGGGACTATCTTAAACCTTACCTTAAAACAGATGTACTTATTTTGACTGATGTTTTTGAAAACTTTCGAAAAATAAGCTCCAAAATCTATTCTTTTGAGCCTGCAAATTTTTACAATACACCAGGTTTGTTATGGGCGGCTATGTTAAAATACACTGATATGAAATTAGAGTTGTTAACTGATGTTAATATGTATAATTTTTTAAAAAAAGGGATACGTGGTGGAATTAGTCAGTGCTCACTTAGACATTCAGTGACAAATAATAAATTTATGGGGAAATCTTATAAAAAAAACGAACCTTCCAAATATATAGTATATGAAGATGCCAACAATTTATATGGATGGGCAATGATCCAATATTTACCTTATAAAGATTTTCAGTGGGTTGATACTCCTGAAAATATTGATGTGCTTTCTGTTGCCGATGATTGGGAAACTGGTTAAGTTTTAGAAGTGGATTTAGATTACCCTCAATATTTACATGATTTGCACAATGATTTTCCTTTTTGTGCTGAAAACAAAGTTCCACCGAAAGGTAAAATTCCTAAACTGTTAGTTAACTTAATAAACAAACGCAAATATATTATCCATTATCGAAACTTAAAACAGTGTCTTTGAAACGGCTTGATTCTCAAAAAAATTTATAAAGTACTAAAATTCACACAAAGCAATTGGTTAAAAAAATATATTGATTTAAATAACGTACACAGGTCAATGGCTAAAAATGCTTTTGAAAAAGATTATATTAAATTAATGAATAATGCTGTTTTTGGTAAAACAATGGAAAATGTAGATAAAAGAAAAATTGTCAAAATAGCTACCTCTTGGGAAAGTCAAGGAAGACATTTAGGTGCTCGAGCGTTAATAGCAAAACCAAATTATCATAGTCACTCTAGATTTACTGAAAACTTGATAGCCCTTTCAGCTTAATCATACAAATATATGTTATGACAAACCTATATATTTGGGATTTACAGTACTCGAACAATCTAAAATTCTTATGTATGATTTTCATTATGATTATATTAAACCTAAATATGGTAGTAAGGTTTTTTAAATTATACAGACACTGACAGTTTTATTTATACTATGCAGACAGATGATTTTTACGCTATTAAATATGAAATACCAAAACGTTTTGATACAATCCATCTGACAATTTATTTAATTTTCCTCTAATGAATAAAAAAGTTCTAGGTCTTTTTAAAGATGAATTTAATGGAAAAATTGTTTCTGAATTTATTGGATTAAAATCTAAAATGTATTTTCTTCAAACATATGAAAATAAAACTATAAAAAAAGCTAAAGGAATAAAGAAATATGTTGTCAATTCTTTAACATTAGATAATTATAAAAATTGTTTGTTAAAAATTAAAACTTGTTTAAAAGAAATGAAAATATTTAGATCATATTTACATACAATTTATACACAAAATTTAAATAAAGTAGCTTTAAGTTCATTGGATAATAAAAGATATGTAACTGAAGATAACATAAAAACATATGCTTGGGGGCATTATGCCATTGAGCAATAGTTGTACAAAAAAAACAATAAAAAAAATCAAATTTTTGTTAGCTTAATAAAAAATCACAATTTAAAGATGTTTAAATAAAATAAAAAATATTATACACACATTAAAAGTGTCTTTCAATTTTAATTTTAACATTGATATTAGTTTTGTATATTAACTTTGTACTTAAATCAAAACTATAAAAATTTTTCATATCTAATCAAGAATATTTAACTCAAAACCTATAAAACTTTTTTTCTATTTTCACAGAAATATTAAATCAAGCTTAAAATTTTGAAAACGTGATCAAGTTCAAGTTAAAAAAAAAAAAAAAAAAAAAATTAACAATATAATTTTAAACGTTTATTTGTTTCATTTTTTTCAAAACTTTTGCAGTTAAGTTAATAATCAAACAACAAATTTCCATCGATATTTTAAGCTTTTCAACTTTAAAATGGCAGTTGGAAGCTTCATTTTCAAACATAACGGACGAGCTTTATCAGCTTTGAATTTTTTAAATTTTTCACGTAAACAATAAATCAAGCTTAAACTTTGATAATATTAAGTATAAACCAAATTTATAAAACTTTTCATATCTAATTAAAAATATTCAGCTCAGTATATTATGTTTGAAGATTAAGGTGCCAATTGTCATTTTAAAGTTGAAAAATTTAAAAAACCGATGGAAGTTTTTGTTTGATTATAAAGTTAACTGAAAGCTTTTGAAAAAATTAAACAAAAAAACGTTTCAAATTATATTAATAACTAGCTAATACCCGGTGCGCGTTGCTGCGCCTCTCAATGGAGGTTTAATTGAATTTGATGTTACTGCAAAAAGTTAACACAAAACTTACACACGGTTTACACATGTAAATTTTAAATGTGTGAAAGCAATCTTTTTAAAATGATTTTTCTAGGATTATTCTAGTAATTTTTGAAACTTTCTGTAATTCAAAGCAGTACGAACTACTTTCCAAATTTTGACGTAATTTACTTCCAAAAAATTTTTTTGAAAAATCGCAGGACCGACTGTTAACAGACTCAACTCCATTTTCAAGTTGCTTCATACATATAAAATTTGAAGTCAATCGGTCAAACCGTTTTCATTTTAGAACAAAGAAGTTTAAATACTTGAACCACAGCCCCAACTTGTCGGTCCGTTAGAGCAAAATTTTTGGGCCACGATTTCTTTCCGTACCCAAAAACCTCTATATACAAATTTTCATGAAAATCGGCAGGGCAGTTTAGGAGTCTATTCGCTACATACAAACAAACAAACAAACAAACAAACATACAAACAAACAAACATTCCCTTTTATATATATAGATATAAGCTTTGATCATGAAATGCCCTTGTCAACTTTTAGATACCTGTGCATACCCACTATGAGTTGTATAGCAGCCCTCCGAAAATGGGGCCGTAACACTTTGAAACTTCATATAAGTGCTTGTTTCATTATATAACTAACCGTGTGTAATTTTCATGATCGTGGTATAATTAGTTTTGAAGAAATTCATATTGGTGCAAAATAGTTGTATCGCAGCCTCCCGTAAATGGAGCCGTAACATTTTGAAACTTCATATGAGTGATCGATTTATTATATAACTAACCGTGTGTAATTTTCATCCTCCCAGCGTTATTAGTTTTAAGAAATTCATGTTGGTGCAAAAAAGTTGTATGGCAGCTGACCGAAGCCTTGGATCCTTCCGATTAAAACGAGGAAGAGTGTAGTAGAGTAGACTCTGTCATCTCTGGGATAGCCGCATAACCGTTATATAAACGTTACGTCATTATTATTATAAACATTAATTACTTTTGGCAAAATTTCAAACATACCAGCTTGATGTGTAGTGCAATGCTTATATAAAAGAAGGCGTTGTATGGCAGCTACGTGAACCCTCTGCAGTAGACCAACCAAATTTCAAGATCCTAGCTCCTTTAGTTTTTGAGTTATCGTGCAGATGGACATGCATAGCTAAATCAATTTTTTTTAGCTATACATTGCGGGGATTGCAAATGGGCGCAATCGGCTTATGGGTTCGGATTCTGGACTTTTTAATCGGTCCAAGGGCTAACTAACTAATAAAAAAATCACGATAACTCAACAACTAATGACGATCTTCTTCAAAGTTGTGCTGTGTGTTACCAGTACTGTAAAGTACGGCGGCGATTGCGTACGGTCGAGATTGGACCATGGGTTCGGAACGTAGAACTTTTTGATCGAATTTAGGCCAAACGTGCATAATTCCGAAACCAATCAAGATAGAACCTCCAAATTTGACATCACAGTGTATCTTCCTATTTCGTTAGTGTCCTTGGAATTCGGGCCCATTGGAGCAGCGGGTCAAAACTGCATGTGGGCGAAATCAGCCCATGGGTTCGGATTCTGTACCTTTTAATCGATCCAAGAGCTGACGAACATATATAAAAAATCACGATAACACAACAACTAATGACGCTTTCTTCATGCAATTTGTGCTGTAGGATATTGGTAATGAAACTAAGGTGGCGATTGCGTACGGTGAGGATTGGACAATGAGTTCGGAACTTAGAACTTTTTGATCGAATTTAGGCCAAACGAGCATAATTCCGAAACCAATGAAGATACAAAACTCCAAATTTGGTATCAGGGTGTCTCTTTCTATTTGCTTAGTGCTCTGGAAATTTGATTCTCATTGGTGCGTAGGGGACCGAAGACCTTAAAGCATATTTTCGAAATTAATAAAGATAGTAACTTGAAACAAATGTAGAACCTTCAAATTTCGCACATGGCTGATCTTTACAAGGGTTATCTAGTATTGAAAGTATAACGGGGACTGCACATGGGCGAAATCCATGATTTCGGGTTCGGGAACCTTTGAAAAGTTCAAGGACTAACAAACATATATCTTAGAAACACCATAACTCAAAAAATAATCCCGCTATTTTGATGAAATTTAAACACTACTATTAATGAAAGTACCATGGGAATTGGTTCTGGTCGAGTTCGGACAATGAGTTCGGATTGTAGAAGCTTTTGATCGATTTGAGGCCTAACGAGTATAATTTCGAAGCCAAAGAATATATTACCTATTTCCTATGTGTCCCCGAAATTTAGACTTAATTGTAGTAGTGGTTCAGGTGCCTCCTAAGAAATCCCAAAATCAAAAGGCTTATCTTCAAAATTCATGAAGATAGAATTTTTAAATTTGATACACGAGGGAAAATGATAAATTTGATACAATACTATTTGTAATTGTATTGTAGAAATACATTTATTGCATATTTTGCGTTTATAACTTTTCTAATATATCTACCTATTATATCTAACTAACAATTTAAAATAATTGCAATTTTGAAAAATTTGAATAATTAAAAATATTTTGCTTTTTGATTAGCTTTTTATCACAAAATTTAATAGTTCAAATTTTTTCACTTTTGTAATTGAGTAGAAATAAATATATTTTTTTTATATTTAAAAAAAAGGTTTGAAGATTTTTGTTGTATTTATTTTTTTGAATTTAAAATATGTTATAATTATTCAAAAAATAATTCAAAAGACGGATTTTCAAAAATTTTCTTTTAATATAATATTTTTACATACAATATGCCCATGGCTACCCATGGCTATATACTATAATTGTAGGCTTTATATTCTATACTCTAAAATCTCCATTTATTAATAATTTTTTATTTGGTTACTTTAAAAAGTAGAGTGACAGAAAATAAAGCTGACAATCATGAAAGTCTTGTGGATAAAGACTTTTTTCTAGATTGAAAAATCTTTAAAAATAAGTCACGCAATCATGAAAAGAATTGTCATTAAAAATATTGCCGTAGAGTAAATTATCACCCATATTCTTTTAGTCGCTTCATACGAAAAAATCCGCTTAAGCGATCAATTTCTATTCTTGAAGACGCATAAGCGGTACATTATACTTAACGCGATAAGAACTGTCAAATGCGTCGCTTGTAGTATTCTTTAAGACTTTTGCTACGAAACGATAGCCATTTTATATCACCTCTGTTTGTGTAACCGATAAGAGTATCGCTTCAAGTATAAAATTTTTTTGTTCTTTGTTTTAATTTAAACATAAAATGCAACTAGCAGAAAATTAAGTAATATTTAAAATAATTTTAAATTTTTGTGTTTTTGTTATGTTATTCATTTATTTTATCGAAGAATCGTAAAACATAAACGATGACATTTTATTTACTTTTATTTTTACTTTTTAAATTAACAAAAAAACAAAACACTACTTAAAATTTAAAAATCTTGACTCTTTATTTTGTTTACTTTTCAAAGCAAGAAAAAAATTCAAATTTAGTTTAAAAAACTTTTTTTTTCTTTTTGACAGCAGCGAAGTACTACCAACATTTAAAAATTTTATCGTCTGACTAAGAGAATTATAAATTTAACTAGAGGCGAAGCGGTGAATTTTTTCATCGTTTGAGAGATGCGTCTTGAAGAATTAGGGTGTATTTTTTTGGGGGAAATCTAAAAACTGCATTATCTTATGAAAAATGTCAATTTTTCCAAATTTTTATTATTATACTTTTAGTAATTAATTTTTAGTTTGTTGATAAATTTGAAGTTTTGGATTGGAAAAATAAAAATATTATTGTGTTTGGAATAATAAATATGGCGTTTAAATAAAACAAGTAAAGAAACAGTCAGTTGGTGCAACTATCCGTAACTCATTTTAAGACCATAAAAACTTTTATTAGTTTGATCGTAAGAAATAGTTAACCAAATCATATATATAACACACAACTGTTGGCGAGACATTGCCAACATGTAAAAAAATAGTGCACATTAAAATTCTTATAAATATTCTTCACAAAATAAAAAATTTTAAAATTTATTTCCCCTACATGAATAAAGAAAAAAAAAATTAAAACTATTCATATCATAGAGGTACGATACGATACGAATTGAGATCTACGAAATGTTAATTTTTGTTTTTTTTCTAAAACAAAATTTAAAACAAAAAACAGAGGAGAATAGAAATTTGTTTTTGTTTTATTTTTTTGATGGCTTGGCTATATTCAATATTGATATTCCTACCTATCCATTCATAAAAAATTACAAACCAATTTTTTAGAAAAAGTAGCAAACAGATTGGAGAAACAAAAAACAAGAATAAAGAAAAAAACTTAACACTATCATATCATCATTGAGGTACGAATTGAGATTTACGAAATGTTTATTTTGTTTTTTTTTTTCTAAAACAAAATTTAGAAGAATTTAGGACAGAAGACAATATAAATTTGTTTTATTTTTGTTTGATGCCTATATTCAAAATTCAATATTGTAAATGTACCTACCTACCCATTCATAAAAAAATACAAACCGATTTTTTAGAAAAAGTGGCAAATTGATTAGAATACCAAAAAACAAACGAATTTTGTTATTGAATTTGAATCATGAAAGTAATTATATGTACATAAAATTGAAAGTGTGAATTAGAAGTTAATTTTTTTTATTTTTAACGAAAGAAACTTAACGGTTGATTTGATCGTTTAAAATGGAAATAGAGAAAACGTGTTGTGTGGTACTAGTAATTTACTAGAATGGCAATAGAGAAAAAATTTTCAGACAAATTTCAAAATTTGGTACGTGTACCGTTTGTACGTATTTACTAGTTTCTCCTCGATTTATTTCATTTTGAAAGTGAAATATAAAAGAAACTTTTAAGTACGATTTAAGTAAGATTTCAAACTTAAAAGTAAATAAAAACAAAATTAGAAAATATTATATTCAAAAAATTTGTGTGGTGTTGTGCTTTTTGAAGATTTTTAAAAAACATTAAATTAAATAAAGGATTATTAAGATAGGAAGAAAGTGTTGATTAAAGATTTTTTTTTTATTTCTTGAGGTTACAAATTTCAGCCGATTTTTTTAAAACTATTTTAAAGATATTTTTCTTTTGGTTTTTGCTTTCCATTTTTCATTATTATTAAATGAACGTTCTGTAAATTTACCAAAACATTGTCTATTTTCGAATAGAATCAATTTGAAAATCATATTGTAATGCTAAAATTTTTAAATAATAAGTAAAATTTTGATTGAATAAAAAAAGTGTAAAGAAAAAACCTTTTAATTCTTTATTCAGAAACGTTAAGTTATTTGAAACAGAAATCAAAACCCTCCTTACGGTTAACATAAATGTAGATTTCATATTTGCAAAAGATTCGTTCATATTTAAAAATGGCTAAAACTGTTTATATATTCACAAGACTAAAAATTCTTTTTGCTTTGTTCAAAAAATTATGATTTGTTTTTGATTTACTTATTTTCATTTCCACGATGAATAAATAAACCTACGATAAAACTTAAGATAAATCAAAATAGATATGTAAGTTAATTAAAATTAAACTAAAAATATACTTGTTGGAGATTCCACTATTTTTAAAAATAATTGACTGCAATTTCTTCAAATATTATTCAAATTTTTTTCTTGATGTTTTGTTCAATTATATATATAAAAGTAAATTAAATCAAATAGTAAATATCTTTATTCGAAATAACTTACAATATACGAACTGCCCAATCCAAATGTATTTCTATGTAAAAATGTAAACAAAAAAACTAATGAGAAACTGCCTAATAAACATTCTCATTTTCTCAAATTTAAGCAATGACAAATGAAGTAGCCGAACCATTTGTATACGCATACGAAATTGCATATGTTTTTTTTGTCTGAATACCTCAGGATAGGAAATCACATTAGAAGAAAAGAGTCGGGAACATCCTTTTGCCATTCTAGTATAGTATTTCTATGGGTGCTATCAATAGGGCTACCACTTTGAAATATAAATATTTTCCACGATATTAAAATCAATTAATATTTTTTTTATTAAATGAATGTATTTTAGTTTTGGGTTAATAATAAAAATTGAGGTATTTTTGTTTTGAATTATTTTAACTATCATTTCTTTATACATTATAAACACAAAAAAAAACCTCTACATACCTACATACTTTATAAAACAATAACAGATAGGTATGCAAAAAAACAAAAAATATAAATTTTATATTCCAGCAATTTACCAGATACAAGAAAATATTTTATTGAACAAAGTTAGTAGAAGACATGCTTTTATTTAAAAAATCGATGGGATATACTAGGTATAACAAAATTATAATGATGGCTCATAAAATAACTTTAAATTTATTATCATGCATCCCATACACGATGTTTTAAACTTGGCTTGCATTCTTGCGAAGTTGAATCGTGTATGGGCAAGTTGAACAACTTAAATGTCATTTAATTTTCGTTGTGTTAGACTAATCACGGGATTTCTATATTTTTTTTTTTGTGTAAAACAAAAGTATAACTTTATTTAAATTTACTCACACTTGGTACTATTTGATTTCTTACACAAAAAAACATATCATATAATTTATTTGTCATTTTATTTGACATTTGGCTATTTAAAATTACAATTCATTTTCATACAATTTAGTTTGACCATCAATTGTATGGATAGAACAGCAACAGATATGTATTTGAAATAGAATATAGAGGCAAATATAAAACAAAAATTAATATGAATTGAATTTGTTTTTATTTATGTTAAAATTGTAGTAGGAAAGCAGGATATCCAGGAAAATTATAAAGTAATAAAAAGATGAAGTTTTTAATTTCTGACTAATCAAATTTGTAACGCGTTCGTAAATAAATTTTTAAAATCTGAATTTTTATTTTTTTTAGCGATATTTATATAAAACAAAACGTAATTTAAATATTTGTCGAAGTATTAAAAAATTTACTAAAGTAACTCGGTATTACAAAGTACTTCGAAATGAAGTATAAGGTATCTAATGCTAGAAGAAATAAAATACTTTAGCAAAAATGCCAAAAAAACCTGTGCACAGGGGTCCTACGAGTTAACTTTATAATACTAAAAACATTTTCTAATTATTTTATCAATTCAAAAATATTAAAAATTCTTACTAATTAAAAAACAAAAAAAATTTGAATACAATGTAATCATAAAATGCAATTACAAAATTACATATTTAAAACTTTGTATCGAATTCAATAAAACTTTACACACATGCAGCAATTACTTCTTTTCATGATTTTTTGCTTTCGTGAATTTACTGTTGAATGATTTAGTACCCCTGATTAATTATTTTAATTTTAAATAATTTTTTAATATATTCTCTTAATTTACTTATTTTTAATGTTATATATAATTCAATTTTTAATATTTTAATTCACAGTTGAAAAATTCTGGTTAGATTTAATTTATAGATTTATAGGAATCCTATTTAGTTTTCCTTGAAATATGACTTGATCCAGATTACAGAAATGGAAAAGATTAATTTCAGATTGAAAAATTAGGATTGGAATTGGTTAATTTTCATCTTTTATGTTTATGATAGGGAAGTTTCAGCACTTTTGTAATAAATAAGTTTTACAACCATAATGCTGCTGTTATTCGAAAGAAATATAAATTTGTGATAAAATATACATATAAAAGTTTATATAGCTGGGTGACACAGTGGTTAGAGTGCTGACTTTCATGCGAAAGGCCCGGGTTCGAATCCCAGTGAAAGTGAAAATACTTTTCTGGTTTTCGACTAGACTCGATTATTCGTCATTGCGTTCAAATTAATGGTTTAATCAATAATTAATAATTATATACATCTAATAAAAAATACAATAATATAACAACATAAACAAAGGGGCTCGCCCAATACCCACTATGACTTGTATGGCAACCCTCCGAAAACAGGGCCGTAACACTTTGAAACTTCATATAAGTGCTAGATTCATTATATAACTAACCGTGTGTAATTTTCATGATCGTGGTATAATTAGTTTTGAAGAAATTCATATTGGTGCAAAATAGTTGAATCGCAGCCCCCCGTAAATGGGGCCGTAACATTTTGAAACTTCATATAAGTGATCGATTTATTATATAACTAACCGTGTGTAATTTTCATCCTCTCAGCGTTATTAATTTTAAGAAATTCTTGGGAGTAGTTGGCGTGGTACGCAAACCGCTTTCCAATTCATCCAAAAAATTATGGACACAAAGCAAATTTTCTTATTATTTGCTTTGACCCGTGCGCCAAATTTTAAGGTTCTATCTTCTTTGGACAACAGGAACAAAACAAAACTAGTCCTAATAATAGCGATTGTTTAATTTTCTTTTTTGGGAATGTTTTGAAATTGTAAAGTCAATGTTATTTTTGTGTTTGTTACCTAACAAATAGGACTAGAGCGGCGTGTATAAGTTATCAATGAGCATTTGTTTACATTAAGTTGTAAACAGTTATTAACGCACGTTGTTAAAGTTTTGAATATTGCTCTGTATAAGAATGGCTGCATTGTAAGTTTTAATTTTTTTTAAAAGTTTCATATCAGTGTAAATTTGGAGCTCATAAAAATTAATTGAGTAAAACCATCGTACATTATTTCATAAAACCTAATTTCCATTTGATTAAGGTCTATATTATTGAAATTAAACGTTAAGCTATAGGTATTTAAAAAATTTATCAGGCCAGGAAAATTGGTTTTATTGAAATTAAAACTATAAGAATCTTCTGCTTCATGATTTACCAAATTAGATAATAGGTAAAATTTATTGGAGGGTTATAGGGGTCCAACGCAACAAGTGGTAAAACCGATTCACAGAAAATAATATCGTTTCAATCAAAAGTAATAATAAAAAAGTAAATATATTAGATCCAATTGTTTATCTTTAAAATTGCGACAGTGAGAAACCGGTTGTAAGTTATTGGTACTTAAACCATTAATAAACTGCGAATCAAGTTCACTCACTGAAGAATCAGGAATCAAAAAAAAATTTTCGTCATGATTTATCCAAGTTATCTTAGTGAAACTAAAATCTTCACATAGAACTAACTAATCATTTGAACCTGAATTACAAAAAATCGAGTCTTTTACTTTTGAACGAGTAAATTCGAAGAAGGTGGAATGTAAGTGTTAACAATATTATCACTGTCATTTGGAAATTTTATGTTCATACCTTTTATTATTTTTATTATTATTACTATATTACTTTAATTAATTTTATTACTTTTGATACTGGAAATATTTTTATTTTTCCTATTACTATCATTATTTTTATTTTTTTTACTTTTATTTTATTGATTTTACCTCTTACATCCTGAGATTAAGTAATTTTCTTTTCCTTTCAAAATATAAGATATTTCACCTTCTCAAAAATTTTATCAGGATCGGACATTTTAAATTATATTTTTTTCAGATTCCGGATTGTCTCGGGAGTTCCTTTTTTACAAATTGCAATTTCGTGCCTTGTTATATCTATTTGGATAATTAAAATCTTGAATATTTTACTATTTGCTGTTATGCTAGCTGTGATAATATTGTCCGTTTGAATATACATCTTTATAAACTATTGGTGGTTCATTTAATTGATCCAACTGTTGTTTCAGTAACTCCACATCACTCTGAATTTCTTACTGTCTGTTATTTTTTTCTCAGAATCCGAAGCATGAAGGGATAAGTTCATGAGATAAACCACTTCATGAATGCTAATCAGCTCCTTTGATGTTGCTGAATGAAGTTTACCCTTGAAATCAATTACCATATCTGTCAATGTGTTTTTAAAATATTTTTTCAGGCCAGAAAGAAAACTGCTTAACGCTTGGTTTGTAATAGCTTCTGGACATATCGTTAAAGCATACCGAGTTACTTTTTAAAGCATCTACTGCTCTGCTCATGCAATCTTGGATAAATACATAAAATTAAAACTATAAGAATTTCCCGCTTCATGATTTACTGAATTTTATAATAGATAAATTTATTTGAGGGTTAACCTTTTCCTTTCGGCAGCCATCAGTAGTCAGCTTACCTCAATATGAATTATCAATGTCAAATGATCAGCTTCCACGGATTCGCACAATTTTGAAAATAATCGCATATTTTTATACCCTACACCTATAGAATAGGTAAAGGGGTATATTAACTTTGGTATGGTGTTTGTAACCACCTAAAGGAAGCTAGCTAGATATGGAAAAGTATATATATTTGTGATCAGCGTGACCGCCTTAGTCGATATAGCCATGTCCGTCCGTCCGTCCGTCCGTCCGTCCGTAGGCACGATAACTCACAAAATAATGGAGCTATCTTGATGAAATTTTAACTGTAGGTTACTAGGACTGAAAGTACGGCGGGGATTGCATATGGGCGAAATCGGCCCATGGGTTCGGATTCTGGACCTTTTAATCGGTGTCAGGGCTAACGAACAAATATAAAAAATCACGATAACTCAACAACTAATGACGCTATCTTCATCAAATTTGTGCTGTAGGTTACTAGTAATGAAACTACTTCGGGAATTGCGTAAGGTCGGGATTGGACCATGGGTTCGGAACCTAGAACTTTTTGATCGAATTTAGGCCAAACGAGCATAATTCCGGAACCAATGAAGATAGAACCTCCAAATTTAGTATCAGGGTGTCCCTTCCTATTTCCTAAGTGTCTAGTGAATTTGGGTCCCATTGGAGTAGTGGGTCGGGGACCAGCCACACATTTCTGAAGACCTTAAAGCATATCTTTAAAATTAATAAAGATAACAACTTGAAAAAATGTAGAAGCTTCCAATTTGCCACAAGGGTGTTCTTTACTATCTCTTGCGTGTTCCCCCAATTTGGGATCAATTGGAGTGGTGGTTCTGTACCCCTCTCAGACCTCCCAAGTTTTAAAGGCTTATAATCGAAATTACTAAAAATAGTTACTTAAAATTAGGATAGACCGTTCAAATTGTGTACAAGAGTTAACTAGTACTATAAGTACAGCGCGGACTATATAAGGGCGAAATCAGCCCAACGGTTTGGATTCCGGACCTTTTAATCGATTTCATGGCTAAGGAACATATATAAAAAATCACGATAACTCAACAACTAATGAGGCTATCTTCATGAAAATTGTGCTGTAGGTTATTTGACAGCGAAACTACGGCGGTGATTAAGTACGGTGAGGATTGGACAATGGGTTCGGAACTTAGAACTTTTTGATCGAATTTAGGCCAAACGAGCATAATTCCAAAACCAATGAAGATAGAACCTCCAAATTTGGTATCAGGGTGTCCCTTCCTATTTCGTAAGTGTCTTTGAAATTTGGGCCCCATTGGAGTAGTGGATCGGGGACCAGCCACTCAGTTCTTAGGACCTTAAAGCATATTTTCGAAATTAATAAAAATAGTAACTTGAAACAAATGTAGAAGCTTCAAATTTGGCCCAGGGTGTTCTTTACTATTTCTTGCGTGCCCCCCTAACTTGGGATCAATTGGAGTGGTGGTTCAGAACCTCTCTTAGACCCCCCAATGTGTAAAAGCTTATCATCGAAATTAATAAAACTAGTAACTTAAAATTAAGATAGAGCGTTCCAATTGTGTACAAGGGTTAACTAGTATTGAAAGTATGACGGGACTGCATATGGGCGAAATCGAAACCATAATTTCGGGTTCAGGAACCCTTGAAAAGTTCAAGGACTAACAAACATATATCTTAAAAACACCATAACTCAAAAAATAATGCCGGTATTTTGATGAAATTTAACAGTGGGTTACTAGTAATGAAAGTACCATGGGAATTGGTTGTGGTCGAGTTTTATTTCGAAGCCAAAGAAAATATTTCCTATGTCCTATGTGTCTCCGAAATCTAGACTTAATTGTAGTGGTTCAGCTATGATCAAAGGTACTTGCTGCATTTATGTAAAATTTATTTTTATATTTAAATGAATTATATGAAAGGGTCTAAATTTGTAATTGTATTTTAGAAATACTATTTATTGCATATTTTGCGTTTATAAGCTTTTCTATTAGGTATATAAACTAACCATTTAAAATAATTGCAATTTTTAAAAATTTGGATTATTAAATATATTATGCTTTGATTATCTTTTTATCACAAAATATAATAATTAGAATTTTTTCATTTTGTAATTGAATTGGAATAATTGTTTTTTAATATTTTTAAATAGATTAATTAGTAAGAATTTGTATTATTTTTTAATAGATAGTGTAATTATAAAATGTTTTTAGTATTATACAGTTAATTTGGTTAGCTATGACTTACGATCAAATTAATAACAGCTTCTATGGTGTTAAAATGACTTATGGATATGTCCTTAAATTTGAACCAAATAGGTGTAGGGTATTTCTAAGTCGGTTGCACCGACTGACGGTTTCTTTACTTGTTTGGTTTATTTTTGATATAATTTACCGTTTTCACTACTTGATCGAGCATAATTTTTAAATCGCTAACAATACATTTTGCAATCAACACTTTGCGATGTAAAAAGCAATGAGTAGTCATAATGGTAGAGTTCAGTTCCTTAGCGATAGTTACAAATTCTTTTATTGAGCCTCTCATAGACGGAGCTCAATCAGTGCAAATACTATTGCAAAAGGTCCAGGAAATATTATATTTTCCCATATAATTATTAATTATTTTAAAAACATCTCGACCAGTTGAAGTTTCAGTTAGCTCTTTGCAGCAAAAAAAATTACTAACCATATTTTTGTTCCAAACAAACCTTATAAAGGCTAACAACTGAGCTTTTCCACTAATGTCGGTTGACTCAACTACTTGTGGTGCAAACATTTTCTCGGAAGTGATGACTTCAATTACCTGTTGTTCGATATCCTCTGACATATTCAAGATTCTTCTACTAATGGTGTTGTTACAAAGTGGTATTTTAATAATTTCTTTTGCAGCTTCATCTCCTATCATGTTATTTGACAAGCAGGTAAAATAAAGCTTTCAGCTATTAGGTGTAATTTTCTTTTCTTTGTAATGAGCTCAGCAATATGATAGCTAACTTGTGTTAATTGAGCTTTCTCAGATACCTTTTCCAATTTTGTATGTTGTTGTTGTTGTAAATGTATGTTGTTACAA
This sequence comes from Dolichopus griseipennis, assembly GCA_963082915.1. Taxonomy (NCBI): domain Eukaryota; kingdom Metazoa; phylum Arthropoda; class Insecta; order Diptera; family Dolichopodidae; genus Dolichopus; species Dolichopus griseipennis. Next base: position 288,741,584 of record OY720441.1, read on the forward strand.
TGTTTTTGAATTTAAAAGTCTCTGAAAATAATCTGCAGTAGATAAACTTGAGTTCTTTGATTTAAAATGGATTTCTAGCTTGTTTGGAACCATAGACTCATTTGATAGTTTTTCATCACACACAATACAAATTGGAATTGGAGATGTATCATTACCGACCCATGAAAATCCCATATTTAAATATAAATGAAGATACGAAATGTATTAATAGGAACTTTTTAATAATAAATTTTATTCCAATGTTTTTATAAGAAATAAAATATTTCAAACCAAATTTTTTTTGCAAATTGTTGTTAAGTAACCCTATAACAATAATGATATCTTATAAATAACAAAAATGAATTGGTGGGAAACCGAAACCGGTATATTATTTTTTTGTCACAAAAAATATTTGGAATCACCATCATCAACGTTACAAAATGTTGGACTACTAGATATTATTTATTGATTAATTTTCAATTATAAAAATTGAGTAACAAAATAAAGAATTCCGCGATACATCATAGAACTGGTGTGTCGCGCCACCCAACTTTTGCGAAAGACATTGGTCATTTTTATTTTTTTCTAATATACGCTTTAATTAATTTTAACAATTTTGTTTTAATTCTAAAATTTTTTTATTAAATATAAAACTTTTGTGTTTTGTTTAATTAAAAATTTATTCTAATTTAAAACATGCGTCGGATTTGTTTTGTTTACACTTTTTTTATACCGTACACCTATGAAATAGAAAAAGGGTATATTAACTTAAGTATAGTGAATGTAACCACATATGAAAAAGTATATATATTTGTGATCAGGGTGACCTCCTGAGTTGATATAGCCATGTCCGTCATCCGTCGAAGGCACGATAACTTGATTAAATTTTAATTGTAGCTTACTAGTAATGAAAGTACAGCGAAGATTTCATATGAGTAAAATCGGCCCTTAAGTTCGGATTCTGGAGCCTTTAATCGGTCTAAAACTAACGAACATAAATTGAAAATCACGATAACTCAACAACTAATGAGGCTCTCTTCATGAAATTTGTACTGAAAGTTTCTAGTAATGAATCTACGGCGGGAATTGCGTGCGGTCGAGATCACACCATGGTTTCGGATCCTAGAACTTTTTGATCGAATTTAGGCCGAACGAGCGTAATTCCGACACCAAAAAAGATAGAACTTCCAAATTTGGTATCAGCGTGTCTCTTACTATTCCCCGTCGGGGACCATCCACACAGTTCCGAAGACCTTATCTTCAAAAATAATAAAGATAGTAACCTTATATCTTCAAAAATAATAAAGATAGTAACTTCAAACAAATATAGAGGCTTCAAACTTGGCACTGGGGTGTTCTTTACTATCTTCATCGTGTCATCCTAATTTATGATCAATTGTAGTGGTGATTCAGGTCCCTCTCTTAAACCTCCCAAGCTTTAAAAACTTATCATCGACTGCATAAGGGCGAAATTGAACCATGGTTGCGGGTTCTGGAAACTTTAAAAAGTTCAAGAGCTAACGAACATATATCTAAAATTCTAAAAGGTAACATAACTAAAAAAACTAATGACGCTTTTTTGATGAAATTTAAACTCTAGGTTACTAGTAATGAATGTAGCGCGGGTATTTGTAAAATGAGATCGGTTGTATGTAAAAATATTTGTTTGAGATCGGACAATGAGTTCGGATTCTAGCAGCTTTTGATCGAATTGATTCCAAACGAGTATAATTTCGAAACCACAGAAGATAGAACCTTAAAATTTGGAGCACAAGTGTTTCCTATTATTTGTTTTGTGTTCGTAATATTATGCATTATTTGGAATAGCGGTTGGCGTACCACGCCCACTACTCCCAAGGAGTATTCGAAATTAATCTAGATAGTAACTTCAAACAATTATAGAAACTCTTAATTTTGTATAACGCTGTTTTTTTTCTATTTCCTTTGTGTCCCCGAAATTAAGTACAATAATACTTAATTATATTGGTCGTTCAGGTGCCGCCTGAAAGAAATCCCAAAATTAATAAACTTAACTTCGAAATTAAAAAAGATAGAAACTTCAAATTTGATACACTGTTTCCGTTCTTATTTAACACTTTTATATTTTTAAAAGGTTAAGAATTTTACTATGAAACATATTTTGTATTAAGTTTTATAAATTAAAAACGAATTATTTTTTTAATAAATGCTTAAATTTTTTCATATATGAGCATATATTGTTTGAATTATTACCGAAGGTAATATACAATTAAGAAATTGTGTACGATACTTAAGTTGTGTTCAAAAGTACTTGCTGCATTTATGTAAAATTTTTTATATTTAAATAAATTACATGAAAAGTTCTAAATTTGTCATTTTATTTCAGTTCTCTCTCTGCCTGCGTGGGGTGCGTTTTAGTGAGAATTTTTTCTAGTAATAATTACTATATTATACAATATATTATTTTTCTAAGTTAAATATTGAAGAATAATCTATAAGTGTAAATATTAGTTAAAATATAAATAAAAAACAAGTAAAGCAACAGTCAGTCGGTGCAACCGACTTAGAAATACCCTACACCTATTTGGTTCAAATTTAAAGACATATCCATAAGTCATTTTAACACCATAAAAGCTGTTATTAATTTGATCGTAAGACATAGCTAACCAAATTAACTTTATAATACTAAAAACATTTTCTAATTACACTATCTATTAAAAAATATTAAAAATTCTTACTAATTTATCTATTTAAAAATATTAAAAAACAAACAAACTTGAAATAAACGAAATTATATTTATTCCAATTCAATTACAAAATTAAAATATTCTAATTATTAAATTTTGTGATAAAAAGATAATCAAAGCATAATATATTTAATAATCCAAATTTTTAAAAATTGCAATTATTTTAAATGGTTAGTTTATATACCTAACAGAAAAGCTTATAAACGCAAAATATGCAATAAATGTATTTCTAAAATACAATTACAAATTTAGACCTTTTCATATAATTCATTTAAATATTCAAATAAATTTTACATAAATGCAGCAAGTACCTTTGAATATAGCTAAACCACTACAATTAAGTCTAGATTTCGGAGACACATAGGACATAGGAAATATATTCTTTGGCTTTGAAATTAAACTCAACCAGAACCAATTCCCATGGTACTTTCATTACTAGTAACCTAGAGTTTAAATTTCATCAAAATACCGGCATTATTTTTTGAATTAGGGTGTTTTAAGATATATGTTTGTTAGTCCTTGAACTTGTCAAGGGTTCCAGAAACCCAAACCATGGTACGATTTCGCCCATATGCAGTCCCCGTCATACTTTCAATACTAGTTAACCCTTGTATACAATTGGAACGTTCTATCTTAATTTTAAGTTACTAGTTTTATTAATTTCGATGATAAGCTTTTACACATTTGGGGGTCTAAGAGAGGTTCTGAACCACCACTCCAAATGATCCCAAATTAGGGGGGCACGGAAGAAATAGTAAAGAACACCCTGGGCCAAATTTGAAGCTTCTACATTTGTTTCAAGTTACTATTTTTATTAATTTCGAAAATATGCTTTAAGGTCCTCGAAACTGAGTGGCTGGTCCCCGACCCACTAGTCCAATGGGGCCCAAATTTCAAAGACACTTACGCAATAGAAAGGGACACCCTGATACCAAATTTGGAGGTTATATCTTCATTGGTTTCGGAATTACGCTAGTTTGGCCTAAATTCGATCAAAAAGTTCTCAGTTCCGAACCCATTGTCCAATCCTCACCGAACGTTGTCACCGCCGTAGTTTCATTACCAATAACCTACAGCACAAATTTCATGAAGATAGCCTCATTAGTAGTTGAATTATCGTGGTTTTTAATATATGTTCGTTATCCCTGACACCGACTAAAAGGTTCAGAATCCGAACCCATGGGGTGATTTCGCCCTTATACAGCCCGCGCTTTAGTACTAGTTAACCCTTGTACACAATTTAAACGGTCTATCTTAATTTTAAGTAAATATTTTTAGTAATTTCGATTATAAGCTTTTAAAACTTGGGAGGTCTGAGAGGGGTACTGAACCACCACTCCAATTGATCCCAAATTAAGGGACCACGCAAGAGATAGTAAAGAACACCCTTGTGGCAAATTGGAAGCTTCTACATTTTTTCAAGTTGTTATCTTTATTAATTTTAAAGATATGCTTTAAGGTCTTCCGAAATGTGTGGCTGGTCCCCGACCCAGTACTCCAATGGGACCCAAATTCACAAGACACTTAGGAGATAGGAGGGAACACCCTGATACCAAATTTGGAGGTTCTATCTTCATTGGTTTCGGAATTATGATCGTTTGGCCTAAATTCGATCAAAAAGTTCTAGGTTCCGAACGCATGGTCCAATCCCGACCTTACGGAATCCCTGAAGTAGTTTCATTACTAGTAACCTACAGCACAAATTTGATGAAGAAAGCGTCATTAGTTGTTGAGCTATCGTGATTTTTTATATATGTTCGTTAGCCCTTCGATCGATTAAAAGGTCCAGAATCCGAACCCATGGGCCGATTTCGCCCATATGCAATCCCCGCCGTACTTTCAGTCCTAGTAACCTACAGTTAAAATTTCATCAAGATAGCTCCATTATTTTTTGAGTTATCGTGCCTACGGACGGACGGACGGACGGACAAGGCTATATCGACTCAGGCGGTCACGCTGATCACAAATATATATACTTTTCCATATCTAGCTCGCTTCCTTTAGGTGGTTACAAACACCATACCAAAGTTAATATACCCCTTTACCTATTCTATAGGTGTAGGGTATAAAAAGAATATATATGTATATAATAATATTAAAACATTAACAGTAAACTATAAATTATAAAAAAGGGGAAAAATAAAATGAAAAATATAAAATAACAAGTAAAGAAACAGTCTGCCGGTGCAACTGACTTAGAAATACCCTACACCTATTTGGTTCAAATTTAATGGAAAGTTCATAAGTCATTTTAAAACCATAATAAATTTTATTTTTTTTTATCTTAAGACATGACTAACCAAATTAACTTTATAGTACTAAAAAACATTTTCTAATTACTTTATCTATTCAAAAATATTACAAATTCTTACTAATTTATCTATTTAAAATTACTAATAAAAAACAAATAAACTTGAAATAAATGAAAATATATTTATTTCAATTCAATTACAAAAGTTAAAAAATTTGAATTATTAAATTTTGTAATAAAAAGCTAATCAAAGAATATATTTAATAATTGCGACACCCTGATACGAAATTTGGAGGTTCTATCTTCATTTGTTTCAGAATTATGCCCGTTAGGCCTAAATTCGATCAAAAAGTTCTACACTCCGAACCCATGGGCCAATCTCGACCCTACTTAATCCCCGCCGTAGTTTCATTACCAGTAACCTACAGCACAAATTTGATGGAGATAGCGTCAATAGTTGTTGAGTTATCGTGATTTTTTATATATGTTCGTTACCCCTTGGACCGATTAAAAGGTCCAGAATCCGAACCCATGGGCCGATTTCGCCCATTTGCAATCCCCGCCGTACTTTCAGTCCTAGTAACCTACAGTAAAATTTTCATCAAAATATCTCCATTATTTTTTGAGTAATCGTACCTACGGACGGACGGACGGACGGACATGGCTATATCGACTCCAGAGGTTACGCTGATCATAAATATTTATACTTTTCCATATCTAGCTTGCTTCCTTTAGGTGGTTACAAACACCATACCAAAGTTAAAATACCCTTTTACTATTTCATAGGTGTAGGGTATAAAAATATAAAAAACAAAACAATAAAAAATCAGATAAAAACAATAATTTATAGAATTAAAACAACAACAAAAAAACATGATTTGCAATAAGTGTTTTAAAAAAATTGAGAGAAGTGTAACTGCTAAAATTAGTTGCTCGAGTTGTTTAAAATTTCTCACTATTATCCGCCTTTTCAAAACTTTTTTGAAAAAGCGATGAAGAGAAGAATTTTAGAATACCTTATTAAAATTAATTTTTATAATCTTAGTCAATTCGGTTTTCTAGCAAATAAGTCAACTGAAGGTGCTTTACTTAATTTCTGTTCGGAAATATATGAAGCCCTAATTAATAGTAAAACCTGTTTAGTTTTATTTATAGATTTAACTAAAGCATTTGATGTTGTTGATCACAATCTGCTTTTAAATAAATTATTAAATTTTTGCTTTTTTACTGCTTTTTGCGTTTTGCTCATTTATTACTGGTAGAAAGCAAGAAGTTAGCGTTATGAATAAATTTAATTCATTACTTGATATTATTGGTGGAGTTCCACAAGGATCTGTCCTTGGTCCTATTTTATTTGTTATTTTCATCAACTCTCTTTTTCTTCAACCGTTCAAAGGCAAACTTACTGCTTTTGCGGATGCCTTCACTTATAACTGTAATAATTATTTTGAAATTTTTTCTTGTATGCAGTATGATTTGGAATTACTTAGAAGATGGTTTGGTAAAAATAAACTTATTATTAGTCCTAAAAATAAATATATGTTGAATATATCTAATACAAATTCTATCAATTTCTATTGCTATTATCACTCTCGTAGCTGTAATAGATTTTCTTTATGCCAAAGAAAATCTATTACAGCTAAATATAAATAATGGAATGACATATAATAATAATATTCAGTGTGATCCTTATTGTTTTAAAATTGAATGTGTTTTAAATACCTAGAACTATTTATTCATTATAAGATGTCTTGGAATGATCATACTTCATATTTTAAAAATTATTGTACCAGTGTTATTAGACAATTAAATCATGTTAGTATATATTGTTTCTGTAAAGTTTCTGCTATGGTATATTTTGCTTTATTACATTCAAAATTACAATATGCAATTGTTTGTTGGGGGGGTACCTATTATTGCAAACTTAATCAGCTCTTAATATTACAAAAAGATGCTATTAGGATTTACGTTGATTGTTTGTAAATTACGTTGTTTTACACACACCTCATTATTATTTGTTAAGCTTGGCATTCTATCAGTAAGAAATTTGTATTTTTACAAAACATTAATAAATAATAAAATAAATTTTTAAAAGATCAGGCTATCTTAATACGAGGTCCACTGTAGTATATAGTCTTAGAAGTACTAGTCGAAATTTGGTTAAAGTTCCTCGTTTTCGGAAAATGCACTTTTATCATTTTTACACCATAATCGCTCCAAAATTATTTAACAAATTACCACTTGATATTAAGAACTAGAATTCAATTAGTATTTCTAACGAAAATCAAAATGGCTATTAAATTTGAAGAACAGTAAAGTAAATACAATATACATAAATAGGTATATTTATTATATATATAACTCCGCCGTAGCCAGTCCCAAGCAATGAGATCTCGAGAAGTCAGCAGAAAATGTAAACTTGAGCTGTACAAATTTCTTATCAGACCGGTGTTATGCTACGGCAGGGAAACGTGGACGATCACCCAAGCGACGGCAAACCTACTTTCCCGTTTCGAAAGAAAAATACTTCGTAAAATTATCGGGCCAATTTAGAATGCGACGCAACGCATAGCCATACAATGTATACACCGACAGCGATGTTGTGACATACATCAAGATACAACGCCTTAGGTGGGCAGGTCACATACAACGTATGCCAGATTCCCGCATTCCAAAAAAGCATTGAACGGGAAAATAAATAGAAAAAGACCAGTAGGACAGCCGAGAAATCGTTGGGTTGATGCAGTCGAGTCAGACGCTGTTATAATGCTGCAAGAGCAAAATTAGATAACTGCTGCCCAAGATCGCGTAAACTGGAAGAGGATGATTCAGGAGGCCAAGGTTCGTCAACGGACTGTAGCGATAGCAGAAGAAGAAGAAGGTATATTTATAGTACTTTTATTTTCTATACTACATATAAATCATGTTATACTGTTTAAATTTTGTAAAAAATAATTTTATAATAAAACATTATTTTTTGTTGATTTTTATACCCTACACCTATAGAATAGGTAAAGGGGTATATTAACTTTGGTATGGTGTTTGTAACCACCTAAAGGAAGCGAGCTAGATATGGAAAAGTATATATATTTGTGATCAGCGTGACCGCCTTAGTCGATATAGCCATGTCCGTCCGTCCGTCCGTAGGCATGATAACTCAAAAAATAATGGAGCTATCTTGATGAAATTTTAACTGTAGGTTACTAGGACTGAAAGTACGGCGGGGATTGCATATGGGCGAAATCGGCCCATGGGTTCGGATTTTGGCCCTTTTAATCGATCGAAGGGCTAACGAACATATATAAAAAATCACGATAACTCAACAACTAATGACGCTATCTTCATCAAATTTGTGCTGTAGGTTACTAGTAATGAAAATATTTCGGGGATTGCGTAAGGTCGGGATTGGACCATGGGTTCGGAACCTAGAACTTTATGATCGAATTTAGGCCAAACGAGCATAATTCCGAAACCAATGAAGATGGAACCTCTAAATTTGGTATCAGGGTGTCCCTTCCTATTTCCTAAGTGTCTTGGGAATTTGGGCCCCATTGGAGTAGTGGGTCGGGGACCAGCCACACATTTCCGAAGACCTTAAAGCATATCTTTAAAATTAATAAAGATAACAACTTGAAAAAATGTAGAAGCTTCCAATTTGCCACAATGGTGTTCTTTACTATCTCTTGCGTGTTCCCTTAATTTGGGATCAATTGGAGAGGTGGTTCAGTACCCCTCTCAGACCTCCCAAGTTTTAAAAGCTTATAATCGAAATTACTAAAAATAGTTACTTAAAATTAAGATAGACCGTTCAAATTGTGTACAAGGGTTAACTAGTACTATAAGTAAAGCGCGGGCTGTATAAGGGCGAAATCAGCCCATGGGTTCGGATTCTGGACCTTTTAGTCGGTGTCAGGGATAACGAACATATATTAAAAATCACGATAACTCAACAAATAATCAGTCTATCTTCATGAAATTTGTGCTTTAGGTTATTGGTAATGAAACTACGGCGGTGATTACGTACGGTGAGGATTGGACAATGGGTTCGGAGCTGAGAACTTTTTGATCGAATTTAGGCCAAACTAGCGTAATTCCGAAACCAATGAAGATATAACCTTTAAATTTGGTATCAGGGTGTCCCTTCCTATTGCGTAAGTGTCTTTGAAATTTGGGCCCTATTGGAGTAGTGGGTCGGGGACCAGCCACACATTTCCGAAGACCTTAAAACATATCTTTAAAATTAATAAAGATAGTAACTTGAAACAAATGTAGAAGCTTCAAATTTGGCCCAGGGTGTTCTTTACTATTTCTAGCGTGTCCCTCTAATTTTGGATCAAGCGGAGTGGTGGTTCAGTACCTCTCTTAGACCTCCAATGTGTAAAAGCTTATCATCGAAATTAATAAAACTAGTAACTTAAAATTAAGATAGAACGTTCCAATTGTGTACAAGGGTTAACTAGTATTGAAAGTATGACGGGACTAAATATGGGCGAAATCGTACCATGGTTTCGGGTTCTGGAACCCTTGAAAAGTTCAAGGACTAACAAACATATATCTTAAAAACACCATAACTCAAAAAATAATGCCGGTATTTTGATGAAATTTAAACTCTAGGTTACTAGTAATGAAAGTACCATGCGAATTGGTTCTGGTCGAGTTTAATTTCGAAGCCAAAGAATATATTTCCTATGTCCTATGTGTCTCCGAAATCTATACTTAATCGTAGTGGTTCAGCTATGTTCAAAGGTACTTGCTGCATTTATTTAAAATTTATTTTTATATTTAAATGAACCATATGAAAAGGTCTAAATTTGTAATTGTATTTTAGAAATACATTTATTGCATATTTTGCGTTTATAATCTTTTCTATTAGGTATATAAACTAACCATTTAAAATAATTGAAATTTTTAAAAATTTGGATTATTAAATATATTATGCTTTGATTATCTTTTTATCACAAAATTTAATAATTAGAATTTTTTCATTTTGTAATTGAATTGGAATAAATATATTTTCATTTATTTCAAGTTTTTTTGTTTTTTAATATTTTTAAATAGATAAATTAGTAAGAATTTGTTACATTTTTTAATAGATAGTGTAATTAGAAAATATTTTTAGTATTATAAAGTTAATTTGGTTAACTATGTCTTACGATCAAATTAATAACAGCTTTTATGGTGTTAAAATGACTTATGGATATGTCCTTAAATTTGAACCAAATAGGTGTAGGGTATTTCTAAGTCGGTTGCACCAACTGACTGTTTCTTTACTTGTTATACCCTACACCTATAGAATAGGTAAAGGGGTATATTAACTTTGGTATGGTGTTTGTAACCACCTAAAGGAAGCGAGCTAGATATGGAAAAGTATATATATTTGTGATCAGCGTGACCGCTTTAGTCGATATAGCCATGTCCGTCCGTCCGTAGGCACGATAACTCAAAAAATAATGGAGCTATCTTGATGAAATTTTAACTGTAGGTTATTAGGACTGAAAGTACGGCGGGGATTGCATATGGGCGAAATCGGCTCATGGGTTCGGATTCTGGACCTTTTAATCGGTTTCAGGGCTAACGAACAAATATAAAAAATCACGATAACTCAACAACTAATGACGCTATCTTCATCAAATTTGTGCTGTAGGTTACTAGTAATGAAACTACTTCGGGAATTGCGTAAGGTTGGGATTGGACCATGGGTTCGGAACCTAGAACTTTTTGATCGAATTTAGCTCAAACGAGCATAATTCCGAAACCAATGATGATAGAACCTTCAAATTTAGTATCGGGGTGTCCCTTCCTATTTCCTAAGTGTCTTGTGAATTTGGGTCCCATTGGAATAGTGGGTCGGGGACCAGCCACACATTTCCGAAGACCTTAAAGCATATCTTTAAAATTAATAAAGATAACAACTTGAAAAAATGTAGAAGCTTCCAATTTGCCACAAGGGTGTTCTTTACTATCTCTTGCGTGTTCCCCTAATTTGGGATCAATTGGAGTGGTGGTTCAGTACCCCTCTCAGACCTCCCAAGTTTTAAAGGCTTATAATCGAAATTACTAAAAATAGTTACTTAAAATTAGGATAGACCGTTCAAATTGTGTACAAGGGTTAACTAGTACTATAAGTACAGCGCGGACTATATAAGGGCGAAATCAGCCCAACGGTTCGGATTCCGGACCTTTTAATCGATGTCAGGGCTAAGGAACATATATAAAAAATCACGATAACTCAACAAATAATGAGGCTATCTTCATGAAATTTGTGCTGTAGGTTATTGGCAGCGAAACTACGGCGGTGATTACGTACGGTGAGGATTGGACAATGGGTTCGGAACTTAGAACTTTTTGATCGAATTTAGGCCAAACGAGCATAATTCCGAAACCAATGAAGATAGAACCTCCAAATTTGGTATCAGGGTGTCCCTTCCTATTTCGTAAGTGTCTTTGAAATTTGGGCCCCATTGGAGTAGTGGATCGGGGACCAGCAACTTAGTTCTTAGGCCCTTAAAACATATTTTCGAAATTAATAAAGATAGTAACTTGAAACAAATGTAGAAGCTTCCAATTTGCCACAAGGGTGTTCTTTACTATTTCTTGCGTGCCCCCCTAATTTGGGATCAATTGGAGTGGTGGTTCAGAACCTTTCTTAGACCCCCCAATGTGTAAAAGCTTATCATCGAAATTAATAAAACTAGTAACTTAAAATTAAGATAGAGCGTTCCAATTGTGTACAAGGGTTAACTAGTATTGAAAGTATGACGGGACTGCATATGGGTGAAATCGTACCATAATTTCGGGTCCTGGAACCCTTGAAAAGTTCAAGGACTAACAAACATATATCTTACAAACACCATAACTCAAAAAATAATGCCGGTATTTTGATGAAATTTAACAGTAGGTTACTAGTAATGAAAGTACCATGGGAATTGGTTGTGGTCGAGTTTAATTTCGAAGCCAAAGAATATATTTCCTATGTCCTATGTGTCTCCGAAATCTAGACTTAATTGTAGAGGTTCAGCTATGTTCAAAGGTACTTGCTGCATTTATGTAAAATTTATTTTTATATTTAAATGAATTATATGAAAAGGTGTAAATTTTTAATTGTATTTTGGAAATACATTTATTGCATATTTTGCGTTTATAAGCTTTTCTATTAGGTATATAAACTAACCATTTAAAATAATTGCAATTTTTAAAAATTTGGATTATTAAATATATTATGCTTTGATTATCTTTTTATCACAAAATTTAATAATTAGAATTTTTTCATTTTGTAATTGAATTGGAATAAATATATTTTCATTAATTTCAAGTTTGTTTGTTTTTTAATATTTTTAAATAGATAAATTAGTAAGAATTTGTAATATTTTTTAATAGATAGGGTAATTAGAAAATGTTTTTAGTATTATACAGTTAATTTGGTTAGCTATGTCTTACGATCAAATTAATAACAGCTTTTATGGTGTTAAAATGACTTATGGATATGTCCTTAAATTTGAACCAAATAGGTGTAGGGTATTTCTAAGTCGGTTGCACCGACTGACTGTTTCTTTACTTGTTTTTTATATCATATTGTAATTATTCCTTTTTTGATTTTTTTTAATTTTTTTATTATATTTATAAGATACGCAGCCCACATACGCTTTATGTTTTATTAATTAGTTGATGAAATCTTAACTGCAGGTTACTAGGACTGAAAGTACAGCGGCGATTGCAAATGAGCGAAATCGGCCCATGGGTTAGGATTCTGGACCTTTTAATCGGTCTAAGGGCTAACGAACTAATAAAAAAAATCGCAATAACTCAAAAACTAACAATGCTATCTTCATGAAATTTGTGCTGTAGGTTAGGCGGGGATTGTTTACGGCCGAGATTGGACTATGGGTTCAGAACTAGAACTCTTTGATCGAATTTAGGTCGAACGAGCGAAATTCCAAAACCAATGAAGATAGAACTTCCAAATTTCGTATCACGATTTTCCTTCCTTTTTTCTTAGTGTCTTTGAAATTTGGGCCCCATTGGAGTTCTGGGTTGGGGACCAACCACACAACTCCGAAGATCTTAAAGCATATCTTTAAAATTAATAAAGATAGTAACTTCAAACAAATGCAGAAGCTCTCAATTTGGCACATGGGTGTTTTTTACTATTTCCTGCGCGTCTCCCTAATTTTGGATCAATCGGAGTAGTGGTCCAGTATCCCTCTTAGACCCCTCAAGGTTTAAAAACTTATCATCGAAATTAATAAAAATAGTAACTTAAAATTAGGATAGAACGTTCCAATTATGCAAAAGGGTTAACTAGTATTAAAAGTATGACGGAGACTGCATATGGGCGCAATCGGACCGTCTTTTCAGGTTCTGGAACCTTTAACAAACAACTAACAAACAAGGGCTAACAAACATATATCTTAAAAGCAGCATAACTCAAAAAATATTGCCGCTACTTTGATGAAATTTAAACTCTAGGGTACTAGTAATGAAAGTACCATGGGAATTGGTTCTGGTCGAGTTCGGACAATGAGTTCGGATTCTAGAAGCTTTTGATCGATTTGAGGCCAAACGAGTATAATTTCGAAGCCAAAGAATATATTTGCTATTTTCTATATGTCCCCGAAATTTAGACTTAATTGTAGTGGTGCTTCCTGAGAAAGAATATATTTGCTATTTCCTATGTGTCCCCCAAATTTAGACTCAATTGTAGTGGTGCCTCCTAAGAAATCCTAAAATTAAAAAGCTTATTTTCGAAATTCATGAAGATAAAATCTTTAAATTTGAAACACGAGGGTTCTTTCCTATTTCCATTTTTTTCTAACACTTTTATATCTTTAAAAGGCTAACAATTTAACCATAAAACATATTTTGTATAATGTTTTATAAATTGAAAACAAAATATTTTTTTAATAAACGATTAAATTCCTTTTTTATACCCTACACCTATAGAATAGGTAAAGGGGTATATTAACTTTGGTATGGTGTTTGTAACCACCTAAAGGAAGCGAGCTAGATATGGAAAAGTATATATATTTGTGATCAGCGTGACCGCCTGAGTCGATATAGCCTTGTCCGTCCGTCCGTCCGTCCGTAGGCACGATAACTCAAAAAATAATGGAGCTATCTTGATGAAATTTTAACTGTAGGTTACTAGGACTGAAAGTACGGCGGGGATTGCATATGGGCGAAATCGGCCCATGGGTTCGGATTCTGGACCTTTTAATCGATCGAAGGGCTAACGAACATATATAAAAAATCACGATAGCTCAACAACTAATGACGCTTTCTTCATCAAATTTGTGCTGTAGGTTACTAGTAATGAAACTACTTCAGGGATTCCGTAAGGTCGGGATTGGACCATGCGTTCGGAACCTAGAACTTTTTGATCGAATTTAGGCCAAACGATCATAATTCCGAAACCAATGAAGATAGAACCTCCAAATTTGGTATCAGGGTGTTCCCTCCTATCTCCTAAGTGTCTTGTGAATTTGGGTCCCATTGGAGTACTGGGTCGGGGACCAGCCACACATTTCGGAAGACCTTAAAGCATATCTTTAAAATTAATAAAGATAACAACTTGAAAAAATGTAGAAGCTTCCAATTTGCCACAAGGGTGTTCTTTACTATCTCTTGCGTGGTCCCTTAATTTGGGATCAATTGGAGTGGTGGTTCAGTACCCCTCTCAGACCTCCCAAGTTTTAAAAGCTTATAATCGAAATTACTAAAAATATTTACTTAAAATTAAGATAGACCGTTTAAATTGTGTACAAGGGTTAACTAGTACTAAAGCGCGGGCTGTATAAGGGCGAAATCACCCCATGGGTTCGGATTCTGAACCTTTTAGTCGGTGTCAGGGATAACGAACATATATTAAAAACCACGATAATTCAACTACTAATGAGGCTATCTTCATGAAATTTGTGCTGTAGGTTATTGGTAATGAAACTACGGCGGTGACAACGTTCGGTGAGGATTGGACAATGGGTTCGGAACTGAGAACTTTTTGATCGAATTTAGGCCAAACTAGCGTAATTCCGAAACCAATGAAGATATAACCTCCAAATTTGGTATCAGGGTGTCCCTTTCTATTGCGTAAGTGTCTTTGAAATTTGGGCCCCATTGGACTAGTGGGTCGGGGACCAGCCACTCAGTTTCGAGGACCTTAAAGCATATTTTCGAAATTAATAAAAATAGTAACTTGAAACAAATGTAGAAGCTTCAAATTTGGCCCAGGGTGTTCTTTACTATTTCTTCCGTGCCCCCCTAATTTGGGATCATTTGGAGTGGTGGTTCAGGACCTCTCTTAGACCCCCAAATGTGTAAAAGCTTATCATCGAAATTAATAAAACTAGTAACTTAAAATTAAGATAGAACGTTCCAATTGTATACAAGGGTTAACTAGTATTGAAAGTATGACGGGGACTGCATATGGGCGAAATCGTACCATGGTTTGGGTTTCTGGAACCCTTGACAAGTTCAAGGACTAACAAACATATATCTTAAAACACCCTAATTCAAAAAATAATGCCGGTATTTTGATGAAATTTAAACTCTAGGTTACTAGTAATGAAAGTACCATGGGAATTGGTTCTGGTTGAGTTTAATTTCAAAGCCAAAGAATATATTTCCTATGTCCTATGTGTCTCCGAAATCTAGACTTAATTGTAGTGGTTTAGCTATATTCAAAGGTACTTGCTGCATTTATGTAAAATTTATTTGAATATTTAAATGAATTATATGAAAAGGTCTAAATTTGTAATTGTATTTTAGAAATACATTTATTGCATATTTTGCGTTTATAAGCTTTTCTGTTAGGTATATAAACTAACCATTTAAAATAATTGCAATTTTTAAAAATTTGGATTATTAAATATATTATGCTTTGATTATCTTTTTATCACAAAATTTAATAATTAGAATATTTTAATTTTGTAATTGAATTGGAATAAATATAATTTCGTTTATTTCAAGTTTGTTTGTTTTTTAATATTTTTAAATAGATAAATTAGTAAGAATTTTTAATATTTTTTAATAGATAGTGTAATTAGAAAATGTTTTTAGTATTATAAAGTTAATTTGGTTAGCTATGTCTTACGATCAAATTAATAACAGCTTTTATGGTGTTAAAATGACTTATGGATATGTCTTTAAATTTGAACCAAATAGGTGTAGGGTATTTCTAAGTCGGTTGCACCGACTGACTGTTGCTTTACTTGTTTTTAATTTTTATTATATCATTAATTTTATTGAATTATTACCATAGGTGATATATAATTAAAAGATTATGTACGATACATAAGCTATATTAAAAGGTACTTGCTGCATTTATGTAAAATTTATTTTTAATATTAAATGAATTATATGAAAAGTTCTAATTTTGTAATTGTTTTTTAGAAATACATTTATTGCATATCTTGCGTTTATAAGCTTTTCTAATAAGTACATAAACTAACAATTTAAAATATTTGCAATTTTGAAAAATTTTAATTATTATGATTATATTCTGCTTTGATTAGCTTTTTATCACAAAATTAAATAATTAAAATTTTTTCACTTTTGTAATTGAATTGAAATAAATATATTTCTTTCAAGTTTTTTTGTTTTATAATATTTTAAAATAGATAAATTAGTAAAAATTTGTAATATTTTTGAATAAATTAAGTGGTTAGAAAATTTTTTTAGTATTATAAAGTTAATTTGGTTAGCTATGTCTTACGATCAAACTAACAACAGCTTTTATGGTTATAAAACGACCTATGGATATCTAATTAAATTTGAACCAAATAGTTGCAGGGCTTTTTTAAGTCGGTTGCACCGACTGACTGTTTCTTTTCTTGTTAATATTTTTAAATAGATAAATTAGTAAGAATTTTTAATATTTCTGTATTGATAAAATTATTTGAAAATGTTTTTAGTATTAGAAAGATATGGTTTTAAAATGACTTATGGACTTCTAATTAAATTTGAACCAAATAGGTGCAGGGTATTTCTAAGTCGGTTGCTCCGACTGACTGTTTCATTACCTGTTTTATTTCTCATTCATCCCCTAGCAGTAAACAGAACAAATGTTATATCCATCTCCTTTCGTCTCAAGTGTTGATGTTGATGCTCTAATTTTTTAGATTCTCAATCTTTTATATTTTTAATTTGCATTTTAATTGTATTTGTAATAGGTGATTAGATTACATTGTAAATTACTACGTATAATTTTATATGTTGATCTCTTTTTTACTAATTTTAGTAAGTTAATACTCCTTATGATATTTTAAAATTAACTCTTTTATTTTTTTTTTCAAATATAAATTTTTTATTTTAAAATTTAATTTACATGTGGTTTTGCTTTGTGTGAGTTTGCGACTGTAACTTCGTTCAATAACGGCGCATGTAGTGTTTATTATATCGTGCGAGAATTTTTTGAATTTAAAAGTCAAAAAAATCTGCAGTAGATAAACTTGGGTGTTTTGATTTAAAATGGCGTTCTAGCTTGTTTGGAACCATTGACTCATTTGATAGTTTTTCATCACACACAGTACAAATTGGAATTGAAGATGTATCATTACCGACCCATGAAAATCCCATAATTAAATATATGATAATATACTTCCGAAAAGCTTCTTTAGTTTTTTTTGCAACATTTTCTGTATCGTTTGTCGAGTTTAAATTACTTTTTGAAGCTGTTTCAACTGCCACTGTAGATTTTTTGGAATTAACCGCCTCAGGTTTTACATTTTTAATAACGGCTTCTTCTTCATTTGCTGATTTTTTTCGAATAATAAATTTATACATCAAATCTTAAGGCTATGTAATTGAATTTCTAAATAACAGACAGCAATTATATCATTCAAAAGTACTCTCCCAGTTATAAATGAAGTTACGAAATGTATTAATAGGAAATTTTTAATAATAAATTTTATTCCAATATTTTTATAAGAACTAAAATAATTCAAACACAAATTTTTATTTTCCAAATTGTAGTTAAGTAACGTTAAAACAATAATAATATCTTATGTATAAAAAAAAACACTAATTAGTTTAAAGTTAATTTTTTCACCTTTAAAAATTTTATTAATTGAAACAATTGTTACATAAAGTTCTATTCACATAATTACTATTGCCATTGTAAGTCAAATAATTTTGGTATAGACAAATACTTAAATGTTAATTATCGATTATAAAATTTAAAGCATTATTGTTGTTAATATGTTACAATTGTATGTATGTACCCAAAAAATCTGCATAAGAATTTGGTACAGTCTATAATATAATTATTTAAATTTACTGTAAAATTATCATATGATCTAATTTTTATCATGTTTGAAGTAATAAAATTAGGAATATAAAAGCAGTTCCATTTCGTCATTCGTGGAAAAAAGTAAAAATAAAAAAAAAAAAAAAATTAATATTGTTGTCGGATATTACTTACTGCTTGTTTGTTAAATTTAAAATAAAAAAACAAGTAAAGAAACAGTCAGTCGGTGCAACCGACTTAGAAATACCTTACACCTATTTGGTTCAAATTTAATGGAAAGTTCATAAGTTATTTTAAAACCATAAAAAATTTTATTTTTTTTGATCGTAAGACATGGCTAACCAAATTAACTTTATAGTACTAAAAAAAAATTTCTAATTACTTTATCTATTCAAAAATATTACAAATTCTTACTAATTTATCTATTTAAAAATATTAATAAACGAGGAAGATTATAATTGCCTTTTTAGATACCCGTGCATACCCACTAACCGTTATTTATTTCCCCTATGCTATTATAAATATTACAAAAAAAATATAAGTAAACTAGTTAAAAAAAAATTTAACTTTTTATCCCATAATTTTTGCTTAAAAAAAAAATTAAATTTGTAATTCATTATACCATAATTTTTGCTTAAAAACAAAAACCATAAAAAAAATAAAATAGCCCGCCCTAAAAGTTGGTCCGAGTGATGTCCAACTTTGCCAACTAACTTGTTCTATTACTTTATCTGCCCAGTTTTGATTTTAACCTCGTAGCTTTATTAGATTCACAGTTATCGAATTGATTACTTTGTATGGCAGTTGCCCGAAAACGAGACCATAACATTTTGAAACACCATATAAGTGCTTGATTCATTATATAACTATCAGTGTGTAATTTTCATCCTCGTAGTATAATCAGTGTCCAAGAAATTCATATTGGTACAAAGCAGTTATATAGCAGCCCCCTGAAAATGGGGCCGTAACATTTTGAAACTTCATATAAGTTCTCGATTCATTATATAACTAACAGTGTGTAATTTTCATTCTCGTAGTATAATCAGTTTTCAAGAAATTCATATTGGTGCAAAGAAGTTGTATGGCAGCCCGCCGAAAATGAAGTCGTAACATTTTGAAACTTCATATAAGTTCTTGATTCATCATAAAACTAATCGTGTGTAATTTTCAACTTTCTGGTACAATTACTTTTGAAGAAATTCATATTGATTTAAATAAGTTGTGTGGCAGCTCCCCGAAACCTTGGTCTTAACCAAAAAGAATAGGGAACCTCAAAAATGTCCAAAAAATGTTTTGTGTGAATTTCAAAACTCTAGCTTTAATTTTTCAATTCTATCTCTTGTAATTAATTTTTAATTCACGAATATATGTACATATTAAACCTAAGCAAAATAAGCATCATATAATCATATTAATATAATAATCATCATGATCAAAAATTATCATCATATTCATAATGATTATTGATTATAATTCATAAATCTTAAAGTACAAAGTCCAAATCTAAAATATTTTTTTAAAATTCTACGCATCATCTAAATCGTATGAAATCGTAGCTCGAAATCGTTATCTTCAAAAAAAAATAAAATAACAAAACAAATATAAACAAAATTCATATAATTTCATGTTAAATACAAGATGCATAGCAAAATTTCACATTTTTATATGAAAATATTGGAATTAAAAAAGTTAGTTGTTCGAGAGCTACCCGAAGTTTTGGTCCGATCTTTTAATTAAAATTAAATTTTGTGATAAAAAGCTAATCAAAGCATAATATATTTAATAATGCAAATTTTTTAAAAATGAAATTATTTTAAATGGTTAATTTATATACCTAATAGAAAAGCTTATAAACGCAAAATATGCAATAAATGAATTTCCAAAATACAATTACAAATCTCGACCTTTTCATATAATTCATTTGCACCAAGTACCTTTGAACATAGCTGAACCACTACAATTAAGTCTAAGTTTCGGGGACACATAGTAAATAGGAAATATATTCTTTGGCTTCCAAAATTATACTCGTTCGGCCTCAAATCGATCAAAAGCTTCTAGAATCCGAACTCATTGACCAAACTCGATCAGAATTCCCATGATACTTTCATTACTAGTAACCTAGAGTTTAAATTTCATCAAAATAGCGGCTTTTGAGTTATGGTGTTTTTAAAATATATGTTTGTTAGCCCTTGAACTTTTCAAAGGTTCCAGAAACCAAAACCATGGGACGATTTCGCCCATATGCAGTTCCAGTCATACTTTCAATACTAGTTAACCCTTGTACACAATTGGAACGTTCTATCTTAATTTTAAATTACTAGTTTTATTAATTTCGATGATAAGCTTTTACACATTGGGGAGTCTGAGAAAGGTACTGAACCACCACTCCAATTGATCCAAAATTAGAGGGACACGCAGGAAATAGTAAAGAACAGCCATGTGCCAAATTTGAAGCTTCTATGTTTGTTTCAAGTTACTATCTTTATTAATTTCGAAAATATGCTTTAAGGCCCTCGGAACTTAGTGGCTGGTCCCCACCCACTACTCCAATTGGGCTCGAATTTCAAGGAGACTAAGGAAATCGAAAGCGACACCCTGATACCAAATTTTTAGGTTCTATTTTCATTGGTTTCGGAATTATGCTAGTTTGGCCTAAATTCGATCAAAAAGTTCGAAGTTCCGAACCCATTGTCCAGTCCTCACCGTACGCAATCGCCGCCGTAGTTTCATTACCAATAACCTACTGCACAAATTTCATGAAGATAGCGTCATTAGTTGTTGAGTTATCGTGATTTTTTATCTATGTTCGTTAGCCCTGAAACCGATTAAAAGGTCCAGAATCCGAACCCTTGGGCTGATTTCGCCCTTATGAAGTCCGCGCTGTACTTTAAGTACTAGTTAACCCTTGTATACAATTTGAACGTTCTATATTAATTTTAAGTTACTATTTTTAGTAATTTCGATCATAAGCTTTTAAAACTTAGGAGGTCTAAGAGGGGTACTGAACCACCACTCCAATTGATACCAAATTAGGGGGACACGCAAGAGATAGTAAAGAATACCCTTGTGCCGAATTTGAAGCTTCTACATTTTTTCAAGTTGCAATCTTTATTAATTTTAAGGATATGCTTTAAGGTCTTCGGAAATGTGTGACTGGTGTGTGACCCCGACTCACTACTCCAATGGGGCCCAAATTTCAAAGACACTAAGGAAATAGAAAGGGACATCCTGATACCTAATTTAGAGGTTCTAACTTCTTTGGATTCGGAATCATGCACGTTTGGCCTAAATTCGTTGGAAAAGTTCCAGGATCTGAACCCATTATCGGACTTCGCCTATATGAAACGTTCTATCTATATTTTATGCTCCTTTTTTTTATTAATTTCAATGATATGTTTTAAGGTATGTGGATTGCTCTCGACCCACTACTCCAATTGGTCCTAAATTCCAAGGACTCTGAGGACATAGTAAGAGTCACCCAGCCGTACTTTCAGTCCTAGTAACCTACAGTTGAAATTTCATCAAGATAGCTCCATTATTTTTTAAGTTATCGTGCCTACGAACGGACGGACATGGCTTTATCGACACTGGAGGTCATAAAATTTTCCATACATAGCTCGCTTCCTTCAGGTGGTTACAAACACCATACCAAATTTAATATACCCCTTTACATATTCCATAGGTGTAGGGTATAATAATATAAAAATCAATTCGGGATTTTTATTTTATTGTTTTAATTTAAATTTATTTAAAGATAATTTAGACAGTTAGATTAAGGTGGAAAGACCACCTGCAAGAGAAAAACAACATGTAAGAAAACAGTCAGTCTTAGAAATGCCCTACACCTATTTCATTCAAATTTAATGGGAAGTCCATAAAGCATTTTAAAACCATAAAAGCTTTTATTAGTTTGATCGTACGACATGGCTAACCAAATTTACTTTTTAATACTAAAAACATTTTCTAATTATTTTATCAATTCAAAAATATTAACAATTCTTACTAATTTATCTATTTAAAAATATGAAACAATAAATAAACTTCAGATCAAAATTATTCGAAAGAAACAAAAATTTTTAATAATAAATATATAAAAGTTTACATAATTTGATGGTTTTTAATGTTAATTAAAATCATTAATGCTTTCATTAGCTTTTTATTACAAAATTTAATAATCAAAATATGCAATAAATGTATTTCTAAAATACAAAGACAAATTTAGAACTTTTCATATAATTCATTTAAATATAAAAGTATATTTTACAACTTAAGTATCGTACACAATTTCTTAATTATATTTTACCTTTAGTAATAATTCAATTAAATATAGATATAATATAATAAAAGTTAAAAACAAAAAAAAATTTAGTCGTTTATTAAAAAAATATTTTTTTTTTAATTTATAAAATATAATGCATAATATGTTTTACAGTAAAATTCTTAGCCTTTTAAAAAAATATAAAAGTGTTAAATAAGAACGGAAACAGGAATGGTGTATCAAATTTGAATTTTTTATTTATAATAATTTCGAGTATCTGCTTTAAGTTCTTGGTAGTATTGCGGGTGGTAAGCAAACCGCTATTCCAATTCATCCAAAATTTCACGTACACAAAATTACTAAGAAGAAACAGCTGTGCACCAAATATAAGGTTCTATCTTCAATTATACTAGTTTGGCTTCAATTCGATCAAAAGCTTCTAGAATCCGAACTCGACCAAAACCAATTCTCATGGTACTTTCATTAAAAGTAACCAGAAATTAAATTTCATCAAAATAGCGTAATTAGTTTTTGAGTTATGGTGTGTTTAAGATATATGCTTGTTAGCCCTTGAATTATTCAAAATTTTCCAGAACCCGAAAATATGGTACGATTTCGCCCATATGCAGTCTCTGTCATACTTTTAATACTAGTTAACCCTTGTACACAATTGAACGTTCTATCTTAGTTTTAAGTTACTATATAATTTCTATGATAAGCCTTTAATCCTTGGGAGGTCTAAGAGATTTACCTGAACCATCACTCCAATTGATCATAAATTAAGGAAACACGTAGGAAATCGTAAGGAACAACCTCTTGCCAAATTTGAAGCTTCTACATTTGTTTAAAGTTATTATCATTATTAATTTCTAAGATATGCTTTAATTTCTTCGAAAGTGTGTGGATGGTCCCCGACCCACTATTTCAATTGGTTCCAATTTTCAAGGACACTAAGAGTATAGAAAGGGACAACCTCATATCGAATTTGGAGGTTCTAACTTCTTTGGATTCAGAATCATTCATGTTTGGCCTAAATTCGATGAAAAAGTTGCAGGATCCGAACCCATGGTTGGATTTGCCTTTATGCAGTCCGTGCTGTTCTTTCAATACTAGTTTACCCTTATACACAATAGGAACGTTCTTTCTTAATTTTAAGCTACTTTTTTTTATTAATTTCAATGATATGTTTTAAGATGTGTGGATTGTCCCCGAGCCACTACTGCAATTGGTCCTCAATTTCAAGAACTCTAACGATATAGGAAGAGGCACTCTGATACCAAATTTGAAAGTTCTAGGATCCGAAGTCATGGGCCGAACACGCAATCCCCGCCATATTCTCATTACTAGTAACCATATACAGACAGTACAAAATTCGTGAAGGTAGCACCATTAGTTGTTGAGCTGTTCTTATTTTTTTTATATGTTCGTTAGCCCTTAGAACAATTAAAAGGTCCAGGATCCAAACCCATCAGTTCATTAGTTTTTGAGTTATCTTAATTACAAAATTACATATTTAAAACTTTTATCCAATTCAATAAAATTTTACACACATGCAGCAACTACTTTTCTTCCGATTTTTTAGCTGTAGTGCATTTACTATTGAATGATTTAGCATCCTTGATTAATTATTTCAATTTTAAATAATTTTTAAATTTATTCTCTTGATTTACTTATTTTTTAATGTCTTATATAATTAAACTCAAAGTTGTTCGAAAGAAATATTAATTTGTATTAATACAAATGTAAAAGTTTATATAATTTGATGGTTTTTAATGTTAGTTAAAACAAATCATGCTTTCATAAGCTTTTTATTACAAAATTTAATAATCAAAATATGCAATAAATGTATTTCTAAAATACAATGACAAATTTAGAAATTTTATTATAATTCATTTAAAAATTAAATTAAATTTTACAACTTAAGTATCGTACACATTTTCTTAATTGTATATTACCTATGGTAATAATTCAATAAAATATAGATATGATACAATAAAAATTAAAAAAATATTTTGTTTTTAATTTATAAAATTTAATACATAATATGTTTTATAGTAAAACTCTTAGGCTTTTAAAAATATAAAAATGTTAAATAAGAACGGAAATAGGAAATATGGTACGATTTCACACATATGCATTCAATTGATTCGAATTTTCGAGGACACTAAGGGAATAGAAAGGAACAACCTGATATCGAATTTGGAGGTTCTAACTTTTTTGGATTTGGAATCATGCTCGGTTGGCCTAAATTCGATGATAAAGTTCCAGGTTCCGAACCCATGGTTGGGTTTCGCCCATATGCAGTCCGCGCCGTTCTTTCAACACTAGTGAACCCTTATACACAATTGGAATCTCAATCTTAGTTTTAAGATAGTTTTTTTTATTAATTTCAATTATATGTTTTAAGGTCTTCAGAACTGTGTGGATTGTCCCCGACCCAGTACTCCAATTGGTCCTAAATTTCAAGGACTCTAAGGACATAGTAAGTGGCACTCTGATACCAAATTCGGAGGTTCTATCTTTGTTGGTTTTGGAACTGTGCTTGTTTGGCCTAAATTCGATTAAAAATTTCTAGAATCCGAACCCATTGCCCGATCTCGACCGCACGCAACCCCCGTCATAGTCTCATTACTAGTAACCTGCAGCACTAATTTCATGAAGGTAGCGCCATTATTTATTGAGTTATCCTCATTTTTTTTATATGTTCGTTGGCCCTTAAAACAATTAAAAAATTGTTTTTCTAATTCAACAATTGTTTTTCCAATTATATTAATTGGTGGTTTGTCTGTAATTTTTTGGGCTATGCCAATTTTTCTTCAGGTTCCATTTGACCTAATGTTCCAAATCTGCTTTCAATTTCAATGTTTAACTCCACTTTTTTGCGCGGTGATGCACCTCTTCACCATTTCTAATAGTATTTGAATTTTTTTTTTTCAATGTAAACTTAAACTTAAACTGCGGCGGATCACGGGTTCGAATTCTGGATCTCTTAATCGTTCTAAGGGCCAAGGAATATATAAAAGAATAAGGATAACTCAACAACTAATGAAGCCACCTTCATGAAATTTGTGATGTAGTAATGAGACTATGGCGGAGATCGCGTACGTTCGAGATCGGGCCATGGGTCCGGATCCTAGAAGTTTTTGATCGAATTTAGGCCAAACCAGCATAATACCGAAACCAATGAAGATAAAACCTTCAAATTTTTCAAAATTTGATATACTTTTTCTAATTTGCGTTCTTATTTAACATTTTTATCTTTTTAGACTACGAATTTAACTATAAAACATATTATATTATTTATTATATTTTAAAAATTAAAACAAAATATCTTTTAAGCAAACGACGAAATTTGGTTTTTTTTTAATTTTTTTTATATCATATCTATCTATATTCTATTGAATTATTTCCATAGGTGATATATAATTAAGAAATTGTGTACAAAACTTAAGTAATGAAATTTATTTTTATATTTAAATAAATTACATGAAAAGCTCTAAATTTGTCATTGTATTTTCGAAATACATTTTTTGCATATTTTGATTATTAAATTTTGTGATAAAAATCTAATGAAAGCATTAACGGTGTTCATTAACATAAAAACCATCAAATTATATAAACTATTATACTTATATTATTACAAATTGATCAAACTAGTAAAAGATTTTATGGTTTTAAAATGACTTATGAAGTTCCCATTAAATTTGAACCAAATACATGTAGGGTATTTCTAAGTCGGTTGCACCAACTGTCTGTTTCTTTATTTGTTTATATGTTCGTTAGTCTTTAGATCCATATCTCTTCTTTTTCCAATTACAAAAATTTTGAAAAAATTATCAAAAAGCGCATTATTAATTTTTGGAATAAAAACAAATTTTTCAATAATAATCAATTTGGCTTTACAATTGGTAAGATCATCGAGGATGCACTGCTTAAATTTTGTGGTGAAATATACATTGATATTTCAAAAGCATTCGATACTGTTTGTCATCAGATTCCGCTTATACTCACAGCATTTGCTGAAGATACCTGTTTCACTTATTCTTGTAAAACTTCTTTTGACATTATTTGTAACGTAAACTATGACTTAAACCTGATTAGGCAATGGTTCTTTTTGCACAAATTATTATAAGTCCAAAAACTAGTTTCTATGATTGAATATTTATTATCTTATCACTCCTCTAGTTGTAAGAAATTTCCAATTTTCATAGACAACACACTAATTATTTTTTTTAATGAACGTTTTTCTTGTTGTGAAACATGTTTTAATATTAAGTTTGTTAAAATCTTCAAATATCTTGGGGTTTTTATCTTTCTATAAATTGTTCCCGTAATGGTGTTCCCTGTAAACAATATCTTATCTAGTGTGGCATTAATTACTAAGACTTACCACTCTTTCGATAACCAATTTATTAAAGTTAACTTAGGGACCAATTTTTTATACGTTGGTATTGGTTACTTTCCTCCTATTTCTGGTAATTCCTCATATTCTGAATTTTTCGAGATATACTAGCATGTTATATCGAATATGAATAAGGATAATTCAATTATAATTTTTTTGGACTTTAATCGTCATTCTTTATCTTTTATTATTGACGAATCTGATAATTTGTTACTACCAATCAACTTTCAGGACGAAATAGATTTCAATCTTATTAATGTATTTTATGGTAATAATTTACACCAAATTATCGGCTTTCCGAATAATTATAACAAGTAGTTAGATCTTGCATTAACGAATGCATATGATAAAGTGGTGGTAAAGCTAGATGATGATTCAGAAAACCTTTCTACTAACACTCTTCATCATAATGCAATCATCTTCGAATTTTCCACTGCTATACCACTTTTTACAAAATTTTACAATAATATTTTTGTATAATAATTAAGAATCTCTCAATTCTATAAAAAGCTATTTGAGATAAGTAACTATTTTGTTCCTTAAATTAGGATATTGCGTAACCAACGCAACAAACGCAACAAACTATACAAAATAATTCAAAAGAGCCTAATAATGAGTTTTTAAACAAGTATAATATCTTGCTTTTGAATTTAAACAAAAATTTAAGCTAGTTTATGATAGTTATCTCACTAACGTAGACAACATATTAATTCAGATCCTAAAAAGTTTTTTGACTTCGTATAATATCTTGCTTTTGAATTTAAACAAAAATTTAAGCTAGCTTATGATAGTTATCTCACTAACGTAGACAACATATTAATACAGATCCTAAAAAGTTTTTTGACTTCGTTAACTCAAAACGTAAAACTTACGGCTATCCAAGCTCGATGTTCAAAGACAATACGTTTTGTAATTGTCCTAAAACTATCTGCAATTTTTTTTGCTAATTCTTTTCAAAAGGTTTGTCGTCTCCATTTGATTTTGATTTCTCTATCATATTAAATAATTCAAATCCTATTACTTTATTTATACCTTTGAAATTGAAATATTTGAAGCAATCACTAAACTTGATACCAAAAAAGGTATAGGAACAGATCTAATTCCACCGACTTTTTTATACAACTGTGTCAGTCATCTCACTTATCCGCTTCAATTTATTTTTAATAAATCTCTTTCCACAGGTATTTTTCCTCTTTGTTGGAAATCTTCTTATCCAACCATTATCCACAAAAATTATGATAACTCATTCGTCGAAAATTACCGGGTATAGCTATTCTATCAACTATTCCAAAATGGTTTGAAAAAAATTATTGTAGACAAAATTAAGCCCATCATAAATACAAAACTAAACGAACAACAACATGGATTCAGAAAAGGTCGTTCCACAACAACAAACCTTTTAGTTTGCACTTCTGAAATTCTTAATGAAATGGAAAAGGGGCACCAATTGTTTTTTTTTTATTTTTTTTTAAATAAACTTTTATTTTGTTATAATTTTACAAATGAATATCTTAACCTACAAAACAAAGTTAACAAACAAGGTATAGCTCTTTTATTTTTAACATTTAAAAATATTTGAATTTTTTTATGTTAAATTTAATATATATATAGTAAGTAAAATTATTTCTGTTTTAAAGTACAAAACTATTGTAGTGATCACAAAATTTTACTAAACAAACTTGCAGCTTTAGGTATTTCCGGCTCTTTTCTTTATTGATTATTTTCCTATATTACAAATAGAACGCAAAATATCAAATTTCAAGGATTTTTTTCGGACTCAATCAATGTTACACCAGGTACCGCAAGGTAGCCACTTAGATCCACTCTTGTTTAATATATTCATTTCCGAACTTCCTAGTATACTTTTCGGTCTGTCCCATGTTGCATTTGCTGATGATCTCATGATTTATCATGTAATTAAAAATAGTTCTGATGTTGCACTACCTCAGACAAATCTAAATGGTCTACAAGAATTGTGCTTCTCTAATAATTTAGAATTAAGCATTGAAAAATGCAAGGTTATAAGTTTTACACGTAAGAGATCGACCATTTCTTTCGGTTATAATATAAATAATGTAAACCTTGAAAGAGTTAAAAGTATTACAGATTTAGGGATTCTGTTGTATCATAAAGAGTGACATTGGAAATGTATAAAAAAACCTTCAAACCAATACACAGCAGAAATAATACATTGTCAAATCCCAAATGTAAAACACAGTGTATCTATAATACAATGTGTTTTGTTTCAATTCCGATCGCCTTTAACACATTGTCTTAAATTAGTGATCTTAGTATTAAATTAGTATTTTAATATTAGTGAATTACGTTGCGTCTTCCATTTTTATTTTACGTACCTATATTATCATACACCAAAATAAACATAAAAAAAAAAGCAGAAATGTCATATCATATGTATGTTCAGTCTTATATCAAAATTTTCTGGATACACAATTGTGAAAATTGTGTATCAAACACAATTTCAAATGAAATCATGATACATTGTCTTTTTTTTTTAGTATTTATATATACAATTTCGTTGGGTTGACGGCCAAACTGAACTTCCAAACTGAATTATGAATATACGATTTCCAGGGCAAACAAAATGCTCGGTTTTATAAAACGAAGAGCTAAAGAATTCAGCAACATCGCTGTAACTAAAGCTCTTTATTGTTCCATTGTACGATCTATTCTTGAATATGGTAATATTTTGTGGAATCCCGCATTTAAATAGATTCTGATAGAACAGAATTTGTGCAAAGCAAATTTATTTGATAATCTTCAATTCTGCCTAGTTATCTCGTACGACTTAATTCATTAAATATCTTAAATTTATCTTCACGCAGGCAAATACTTTATCCCTGCTTTACTTTTAGAAGTTTTAAGAAAAAAAATTGACTTTCAGTTTTTAGCACAAAATCCGAAGAGATTTCAACTCCCTTTCCGCTCATATAAAACTAAAATATTTACATAATTAGAGAAGCACTAAATATTTAAGTGAAATTATCATAGTTTTTCAACAGAAATTTTTAGATACACTTTTAACCGTAAATTAAAATTTCTTAATCACTTAAAATAATAATTTTACCTTTCAATATTTTATAATATTACACTTCAAGTTCACATTATTTCATAATTTTTTTTTTTTTTAACTTTATAAATTGCATTTTAACTATGCTTATGCTATGTATGCATTTTCTACAATCAACAGACAAATAAATAAACTCTTGATTTTACATACATTAAATTTTTGCTTTATTTAAATTTCATCTTAACTTTAAGTTTAAGCCATAAGAATTTTTTTGTAAATAAATCTAATAATAAATAAAGTAATATAATAATTTATTTATTATTCAATTTATTAAATTTTAATCACATTAGTTAATTCCAAAAATTTAATTTAGGTGTTCTTAGTTTATTTCCGAAGAGATTTCAACTCCCTTTCCGCTCATATAAAACTAAAATATTTCGCATTAATGAATGAATTAAATTAAAATGAAAAAACTTATATTAATTACTTTTCACAATTTTTTTCGAAACTTTGTAATGACGGTTAAGAAAAAGCTGTGGAGGTTGTACATCAAGTTAACATTTGTTAGAAAACAGCTGGAAGTAAAAATTTTATTTCTAAGTGAACAAACCTTGTACATATGATGCTATATAAAATCATAAACCTAACTATAGTCAGGGTTTTCATTTGTCGCACAATTGAATTTTTTTCAACACATTTAAAGGCAAAATATCACTTTAACCCTCAAAAGATATTTTTAAGACTTATTTCTATATAATTTTATTCAAAAGTCGTTATTTTGACATTTTACCATTCGTATTTCCACATTTTTAAATTTTTAATAAGGGTCTTAACGTAATAGTGATAACTAGTCTTACATCGAAGCATCAGAAGAAATTGTTGTTGTTTCATTTATAAAAAATATGCGCCGATGGATTAGTTGTACATATTTTTTTAGTGTTTTTATTTAATATGACATTTCGTTTGACATATATGGCATTTTAAATTTGATTATTTTGATTTTTATTTTCGAATCAATATTAAATTCTGTTTTTTCAAATCAATATTTGTTGTATTTAAATAATAAATAGAAAATGACAGTTAGGAACCAATTAATATTTTTTTAAATATAACAATCAACATTCATGGAAAGATACCAATAAACATTTCTCTAAAACAATCAACATTTCTGTCATCTGTATATTTTTACTTTGCAATGTATATTTTTCACTATCGTTCACGTAATGGAGCAATTTTGGATTTTATTTTCTTTCGATGCACTCTTACGTGAAGACCCTTAATAATAATATTCTTCGTCTTAATAGAACGCCAATTAAAAAAATTTTAATGTTGGCGCTGCAATCGTTGCAGGGCTGACAATTAAAAATATTTACAAGTCTTTAATTGGAATGTTAAAAGTGTTCATTTTGAAGACTTGTCCAAAGTTTATTGCACCTTAAAATAATTAAACAATTTTTGAATAAGAAAATGTTTTTCATTTATTATAGTATAAAACAAAATAAACATAATAAAAAACGTAATAAGTTATATATAACATAACACTAAAACACCTAAATAGGTAATGTGGAGAGTAAACCAAATAACTTAAAATAGTAAAAGCTACTATTTTCATTGAGATCCAAATTTTTCTCCTCGGATCCGGAAAATAATTGTAACTTCAATTTCAGAATTTTCATTTCCTAAAATTTTATTTCAAAAGCTTCTTCATTTTTAATGCAGCAATAACATTCGAGTACTTCTCCTAAAATATATAAATAACGACTATTGAATATAAAATTCAAATCCGTTTTGATATAAACAGAAACCTACCATTTTGATGTTTATGTTGACAATAAACAATTACAAGCTAAGTTTGCAATAAGGAAAAAGTTAACATCCAGAAGAATTATTTTGAAAAATTTAAAATTGCATAGTTTGAAAAATTAAATGCTACAAAGTACAATTTCTACGAAATTTTCAAAAAAAACCAAGATAAAAAATCTTCAAAATTAAGATTAAGTTTTCAATGTGGCAACCTTATTTGTACCCTACCTAATATTTTCAGGTGACAATTTCACTTTAAGGCTAATAGATGTCACACACAATACCCTACCCTTCAGACAAATTGTAGAAAACTCGTTGCCGAAACTTAACTTTATTGAAAAACAGGTACTGTAATTAAGTTAACGTAAAACAAGCTCAAATATATATATATTTTTTTTAAATGAAATTTAATCAATTGATACCATAACCAAACATTTTAATTTTGGTCTGGGTGCCAAACAAACAACGAACAATTCATTTGATAACCGAAATCAAAAATTATACATATATAGATAAAGCAAGTAGAACAAAAAATGTCAATAAGAATTCTCTTAATTTTTTCTTAAAACCATTGCCCCATATGCTATCTCTTTCTCACTAATACTTTTTTGCACTACTCATAGTCCATAGAGTTTGCCTTTATAGTTTTTCTAGGTATCAAAAAATATGTGGAATTTGTATCAAATATAAAAATAATAAGATTATTAAATTTTAATGATAAAATACAAGCTCATATAAAAAAATTTTAAAAATAAACTCTGTTTTGTTTTATTTTTTATTACTTTTTTCAAATAAAACTTATTTACTAGTTATAATTTAGAATTTTGATTTTGTATCAAACCATTTAATCAAGTATCAAACTATTAATATCGTCGTACAATATTTTAGTTCATTTTTTTTTTTTTTATGAAGATGTGTATGTAAATGAATGCAATATTGCCATATCATTTGCATGATTAAAAAATTAATTTTTTTTTTAATTTAAGTTTTAAAAACTTCGATATTTAAAAAAAAAATCAATTTTAATTTTTTAGAAATTTAAAACTGATTAGTACACCTGATTAGTCATTCGAGTACAAACACTGTAGAAGTCTGCAAGTAGTAGACGAAATACGCGTATCAGTTAAGTTAAGCTAATTTAGTTAAATTAAAAGGTATAGAAACTCAAATTTTTTAAAAATAAAAATTTAAAATATTTTACCAAAACTCTCTAAATCATAAAATAAAATTAAAATATATTTTATAAATTTATAACTTATTAGTAGTTTTAAGAATTTTAACAAATAATTTTCGTTGTTGTATTAATATTTTATATTTTAAATTATAATATTTATATAATATAAGTTATATTATATTATGAATTATAATTAAATTATAATATAAGTTATACTTTAAATATTTTATATATTCAAAAAATAATTTCCAAATCTTACATAACTTTTAGAAAAAGTAATTCTTTAAAGTTTTTATATGTAAGTTTTTAAAATCTTATATGTTGATAAATCAGGAAATTACATTAGTATTTCAATATGGCAACACCAAAAATTATGTAAGCTTTTTAATATACAATATGATCAATAGACGTGTTGATCAAGTCAAGTGTATTGAAACTTATGTTTGTATTCATTTACATATGTGTTTATATTTTAATATGATTTTATGTTAAAACGAGGAAGAGTGTATTAGTGTAGACTCTGTCAACTCTGGGATACCCGTATGACCGTTATATAAACATTATATCATTATTATAAACACTAATTACTTTTGGTAAAATTTCAGACACGCAGCTGTAATAGGTACAGAGAAATGCTCATTTGAAAAAAGAAGTTGTATGGCAGCTACCCGAATCCATGAACCAATATGGCTGGATTTAAATATCGATGACAGCTATTGCAAAAAACCGAAATTGCGAAAATTTCAAGATCCTAGCTTCTTTAGTTTTTGAGTTATCGTGCGGACAGAGGGACATAGCTAAATCGATTTATTTTTCGATTCTGATCCGATCCATACACTTGAATCTATATCTACCCCCTCTTCTTCTTTGCGTCTTTGCGACACAAACGTAATGGAAAATTTATTATACCCTTTGACCTACAGACATACGGGATAAAAAAACACTGAAAGATGGTGTAGGTAATTTTTTCATAGTATTATTTTCAATGGCTGGGGTTTTATATTTTAACCCTGGTTGGCTTGCTGTTTCATTGTGAAATTATCTATTAAATTGCGGTTTCTAGTTTCAAAGGGGTTAAAAAGATAAAGCCATAAAGTTATAAAAGGAAAATTCAAATTTAAATTTGAGCGGTAACTTGTCGTTTTATTTTCATAAATTTTAAGTAATAAATTATTAATTTCCCAACAAATTTTTAGTAGATTAGATTTCAATACTATATACAGAGCCATATATTAAAATTTTACTCTAATTTATCTTTTTATTTATATAAAATTTTTAAAAATTTCTAATTTATCTTTTTTTTCCACACCCTTCAACTTTTCTCCAGAGCATTGAATCTTAAAGTGGAACAGGTGGATCAGCTTATGTTAAACAATGCTAAATATTAAATAATTCATTTTTGTTTATTTTATTTCATATTTAATTTTGTTATGTTTTACTAGAATTATAGTTTTACGTTTGTTTTCTTTTTATAGTTTTATGTTATAGTTTGTACATAGATTCAAAAACCTTCATAGTAGCTAGGTACATGTTTATAATTTTTTTAATTTCGTTTCTTATGCTGAATTGAACGTTATTCATTTTATTTATTATAACTTCAATTCGACTTTTTCCTTTTTCTAAAAATATAAAATGAATATTGAATTTTAATTATTGATTGTGTTTTTATTTTTTAATTAAACCAAATTTTTCAGATATTATTTTACTTTTCCCGTCTCATCTATTTAATTTTATTTCTCAACAAGTATTCAATTTTATATACGATGTACTGAATTTTAATTGTACCATAAAGTAACATATAATATAGAGTATTCACGTAGAGTAAAATTTTTTTACCAATTTTTTTAAAAAATATTTTTCGTTTTTACTCAGTACTCAAAAATTATTCTCATAACAATTATTTTTACTTAAAAATTGAGAATAATTTGTTTTTAAACTCATAAATAAAAAAAAATTCTTCTCAATTTCTTGTTTTGAGTATTTATTAATATACCTTTAAAAAACTATATGAAGGGTATATACATACATACATACATATTTATTTTTATACATTATTCTTCTTATTCCATATAAAAGTTTGAAAAGCTAAATAAATCTATACTGCATGCATAGTGTATAGGTATATTAACACATATAAAATTTTTAAGGTCTTTTTACTTTTTTTTCGTTACTTTGATTTGAAATTAAAAAAAAAAACTAAATAGAGATTTTACATCTTTTATTGATGTATGTGTGAAATATGAAATTAAAACAGCTAAGTGTATTTTTCGTTCTTCTTGTAAATCAAAATAGAAAAATTTATTTTCATATTTATTATTTGTAACTTTTGATATTAATGTTGAATGAATGTGCGACAGACAAGCTTATTATTAAAAGTTGTATGGCTTGTAAAATCATAAATAATCTTATCATTTTAATAAGTATATATAAGAATTTTACGTTTTAGAAGAATTTAGTTCGTTATTTTGATTGACTCAAATTTTTTTTTTTAAAATTTAAATGGACATGAAAGGTGAAAATATAAAATTTAATAAAATTTCAATATTTTTTTAAATAATTCTGTTTTATTATTAATTCTTAAGTTAGTTAATAAAGGAAAAAGCCAAATGGAATAAGTATTGCATTACATTATTGAAAAATATATAAAAAAGCTTTAATATTTTATATTCCATTCGGCATAAAAAACCCTTATAGCAAAAAAAAAATATAATATAAAATATGTACATAGGTATAAACAAAACAAAACAATTCATTGACTAAAAAAAATTATCGAAAACAAACAAAAATATTCATTAACTTAAATTTAGTTATTTACATTCCATATTTACAAAATTATATTATGATTAGGTACTTCAATCGTGTTCATCCAATTTTTTCGTTCATGAAAAGAAAATAATATAGGTATCAAGTAAATTATTCAAAAAATAAAAATTATTTTAATAAATAAGTATTACAAATTACATACAAAAATTTATTTGCTATAAATCTATAATGAGAAAAAATTTTTAAACAACAGACAGACGTACAAACATATGCAGACAGACGGACGGAAATAAACAGAAAAATAGACAGACAGACGGATATTATGAAATATATTAAAAATAAGTTATGCATTTAATATTTTAATTTTACTTTGATTACTCTCAGCTTTTTTTTCGTCATTTTTTAAAAGCTTTTCCCTTAACCATTTTGCTTGCTTTTTTAGCAAAAGATTAATTAGTAACTCTAAAAACTTTATTTTATGCGTGTAGCATTCATCATTTTCCCTAAACCATGTAGGATATTTATCAGATTTTTTTGTGGCTTCTAAACAACATAAAAATATATTTTTCCTTAAATTTTTTTCATGATAATTTTCATAAAAATAGTGATCAAATATGCTCATATGAAATTGTGTAATTTCGAAAATTTTTTCTGTTGGAGCTTTCAAGTTCAGGATTTCTGATTCATTTTTATAATTTTTTTGATAAATAAATTGCTCCGAATCAAGCAATAATATATCATTAGAATTTTTTAAAAATGAAGAAGTACATTGATCACAAGAAATTTTTTTTATCAATTTAAAGATAACGTAGCCACAAATGTATCTTTCGGCGTTATTTGAAACAATATTTAACTCTTCAGTTTGATTATCCTCTAAAATTTTAGATTGAAATCCCTCTAAATAATTATTAACTAAATTAGTTAAATCGTCATCAATTTGATCATTTGAATCCGAATCATCTTGTTCTAATTGATAATCCTTTAAATCGTCTATATTTAAAAATTCAGCGTCATCTTCTTCACAGTTAGAGCTTTCAAATTTATAATTAATTAACTTAACCGACATTAATTTTGCTAAAATATTACTAAATTCATGGACGGAAGGATTATTGTTACATCCATTTCTATACCGAATCAAAGAAAATAAATTTTCTAAAACATCCTGATTTAAATGAGCTAACAGTAAATAATAACATTCGTGTTTATTATAAGTTGAAAATATTTCGGAACTTAGTTCCGTAATGCCTGTTAAAGTTTGTATCATACCGTCGATACAATAAACTTTTTTAGATGTGATTGGCCTTATTAATTGAAAATATTTTTTCATTTCTAAAAGATATTTGGATATATGATTATCTTGCTGCAATGCTGCACGAAATGGATTTTTTTCATATAATTTCCTACTATTGAGACAATCAAATAAGTTATTAATTTTTGAAACAAATTTTGTAAAAAAAGGGTTTTGTTTTTGAAACGCCTAACATATTAAAACACTTCCTATTATTAGCACCCTGATCACATATGACGGCCCTAACATTAATACCTAAATTAAAAGCTGCACCTAAATTAATATTTAAAATGTTTTTAAGATCTTCGCCACTAATGCCCTTCTCTGTGGCATAAAAACTAAGAACATACTTCCAATTATGTACTAATCCCCTTAGGAGAAAAACACAAACGTATTTTGCAACGCTTTTCGTTCTTTTAAAGCTATAATCCGAAAAACCACTAATTTGATTCAATGCACTATTATAGTTAAGATCCCTTCTAATACTAATTTCATCGAAAACTAATACTGCTTCCTTTTCAAGAGAATTTTTATTTGAAAATATAATCCCTAATTCATTAATATTCTTTTCATTAAGACCTACATTTAAATATTTAATAGGGATCCACCTATTAAGGGAACTAAAATGGGGTAAATTTAACTTTATCGCATTCTTTAAAAATAAATAACCTTTTGGAGAACTAAAATGTATATTTAAAGCTACCTTTTTTTCATCTTTTGACCATATCTTTCCATTTTTAAAATTCATTTTTAAAAAAGTTTTGGCATCGTTTGCTAAATGAGACTGCCTATCAATTGTATTAGATAAAGAATCCTGCTTTTCCTTTTTTATTTTTAATTGTAATTTCCTATTCTGAATTTTTAAAGACATAATTTTTTTTTTAAATAAACATTTTTTTTTTTTATATGACCTAATGTTTTATGACATGTGGAAAATTTTTTAAAATAAAAATTTTCTTTTTTTTGGAATTTCAAACAATGCCTCCAAAAATTAATCGACAATTCATTTGGAGACAGCGTTCGAATGTTTTCTAAGGGTACTTTTAAATTTTCTAGATTTTTTTGACTATAAACTTTAATATTTGAGTTATTATTAAATGTTTTAGAAAAAATATTTTCTTTATTAAAATTTGAAAACTCTTTTGACTGAAAGTTTAAATTAGATAGTGAAGTTATAGGATTGATTTCAATATTATTATGTGGCAAACACAAACTTGGAAAAGCTCCCTATTTTATTTTTCTCCCTAAAAATTTTTTCTCGAAATGGTCTTCGCAAATAAATAATTTTTTTGTTTTTAAATTTTCTATACTTACACTACATGCCGATACCCAAATTTCGAATAAATTTTTCTCTTTTGGAGATTCATACAGCCTACCGTCAAAAATTACGTCTACTTCTATTGCACACTATGCTAGGGGTACCATTCTTACGGTAATCTGCTTTTACGTCCTTAAACATTCTTCATTTAAAACATGCATAAAGAAAATGAAGGAATGACAAAAGGAATAAGCAGAGAAAATAGATATTTCTGACAATGCGGAATATATCTATCAGGCCGAAACACTAATTTGATGTTCAGAATTTAACCAAATTTAAGTATATTTATAAAAAAAAGTTTATTATTTTATAATAATACATCAAATACATAATAATCATAAGATTATTACATAAAAGACATAAAGTATTATAATATTTTTCAGAAGATTAATAAACAAAATTTTTACATGGCTTTATAAAAATATACCGCATTGTTTCAAATGAAGAAAATTAGAACGTATAAAAATGCAAGGTGTTTCATGAGTAATGTATTTTTTATTCCTAAATACATG
The DNA here is from genome assembly GCA_963082915.1 of Dolichopus griseipennis. Classification (NCBI taxonomy): domain Eukaryota; kingdom Metazoa; phylum Arthropoda; class Insecta; order Diptera; family Dolichopodidae; genus Dolichopus; species Dolichopus griseipennis. The sequence goes on from OY720441.1 coordinate 288,780,326, forward strand.
CAGCAATTAAGTTTATCTTTTAAAATTCATAATCCAAATTTTTTTGTACCCTACACCTATAGAATAGGTAAAGGGGTTTATTAACTTTGGTATGGTGTTTGTAACCACCTAAAGGAAGCGAGCTAGATATGGAAAAGTATATATATTTGTGATCAGCGTGACCGCCTTAGTCGATATAGCCATGTCCGTCCGTCCGTCCGTCCGTCCGTCCGTCCGTAGGCACGATAACTCAAAAAATAATGGAGCTATCTTGATGAAATTTTAACTGTAGGTTACTAGGACTGAAAGTACGGCGGGGATTGCATATGGGCGAAATCGGCCCATGGGTTCGGATTCTGGACCTTTTAATCGATCGAAGGGCTAACGAACATATATAAGAAATCACGATAACTCAACAACTAATGACGCTTTCTTCATCAAATTTGTGCTGTAGGTAACTAGTAATGAAACTACTTCGGGGATTCCGTAAGGTCGGGATTGGACCATGCGTTCGGAACCTAGAACTTTTTGATCGAATTTAGGCCAAACGAGCATAATTCCGAAACCAATGAAGATAGAACCTCCAAATTTGGTATCAGGGTATCCCCTCCAATCTCCTAAGTGTCTTGAGAATTTGGGTCCCATTGGACTACTGGGTCGGGGACCAGCCACACATTTCCGAAGACCTTAAAACATATCTTTAAAATTAATAAAGATAACAACTTGAAAAAATGTAGAAGCTTCCAATTTGCCACAAGGGTGTTCTTTACTATCTCTTGCGTGTTCCCTTAATTTGGGATCAATTGGAGTGGTGGTTCAGTACCCCTCTCAGACCTCCCAAGTTTTAAAAGCTTATAATCGAAATTACTAAAAATAGTTACTTAAAATTAAGATAGATCGTTTAAATTGTGTACAAGTGTTAACTAGTACTATAAGTAAAGCGCGGGCTGTATAAGGGCGAAATTAGCCCATGGGTTCAGATTCTGGACCTTTTAGTCGGTGTCAGGGATAACGAACATATATTAAAAATCACGATAACTCAACAACTAATGAGGCTATCTTCATGAAATTTGTGCTGTAGGTTATTGGTAATGAAACTACGGCGGTGATTACGTACGGTGAGGATTGGACAATGGGTTCGGAACTGAGAACTTTTTTATCGAATTTAGGCCAAACTAGCGTAATTCGGAAACCAATGAAGATATAACCTCCAAATTTGGTATCAGGGTGTCCCTTCCTATTGCGTAAGTGTCTTTGAAATTTGGACCCCATTGGACTAGTGGGTCGGGGACCAGGCACTCAGTTCCGAGGACCTTAAAGCATATTTTCGAAATTAATAAAAATAGTAACTTGAAACAAATGTAGAAGCTTCAAATTTGGCCCAGGGTGTTCTTTACTATTTCTTCCATGCCCCCCTAATTTGGGATCATTTGGAGTGGTGGTTCAGGACCTTTCTTAGACCCCCAAATGTGTAAAAGCTTATCATCGAAATTAATAAAACTAGTAACTTAAAATTAAGATAGAACGTTCCAATTGTATACAAGGGTTAACTAGTATTGAAAGTATGACGGGACTGCATATGGGCGAAATCGTACCATGGTTTGGGGTTCTGGAACCCTTGAAAAGTTCAAGGACTAATAAACATATATCTTAAAACACCATAACTCAAAAAATAATGCCGGTATTTTGATGAAATTTAAACTCTAGGTTACTAGTAATGAAAGTACCATGGGAATTGGTTCTGGTTGAGTTTAATTTCAAAGCCAAAGAATATATTTCCTATGTCCTATGTGTCTCCGAAATCTAGACTTAATTGTAGTGGTTCAGCTATATTCAAAGATACTTGCTGCATTTATGTAAAATTTATTTGAATATTTAAATGAATTATATGAAAAGGTCTAAATTTGTAATTGTATTTTAGAAATACATTTATTGCATATTTTGCGTTTGTAAGCTTTTCTATTAGGTATATAAACTAACTACTTAAAATAATTGCAATTTTTAAAAATTTGGATTATTAAATATATTATGCTTTGATTATCTTTTTATCACAAAATTTAATAATTAGAATTTTTTCATTTTGTAATTGAGTTGGAATAAATATATTTTCATTTATTTCAAGTTTGCTTGTTTTTGAATATTTTTAAATAGACAAATTAGTAAGAATTTGTAATATTTTTTAATAGATAATATAATTAGAAAATGTTTTTAGTATTATAAAGTTAATTTGGTTAGCTATGTCTTACGATCAAATTAATAACAGCTTTTATGGTGTTAAAATGACTTATGGATATGTCCTTAAATTTGAACCAAATAGGTGTAGGGTATTTCTAAGTCGGTTGCACCGACTGACTGTTTCTTTACTTGTTTTACATGTATGTAGGTACATACATATTATTATGATTACTATTTCTAATGTAACATCTTGCATGATAAGTTATAAGAAAAATGCAATGAAATTTAGAGAAAAGCTATAGTAAAAGCAATAAGCTATGATGTGACAAGTTATACCTCGTAATTACACGAAATTTTGGGGGATATGAAAAAAAATTTTTAACTGGAAATTCAAATTTTGTAAAAAAAAAAATTTCGTAAAAATATGTAATTACTTTAATAGTGATAACTTGTCATGTAGCGAATGTTATTTTTCTTTTTTAATTGCTTTTGTCTAAAATATAATACTTATTCTAATAGAAAATTTATAAATTAATACTTACATGTAAATTTTGTTCCTCAATTTTTTTAATTTAAATTTTAATACTTAATAATATGTTCATAACAAAATAAACACTTGACACTTTTAAAAATGCGCGCCTTTATTAAATTGATTATAATTCTTAATATCAAAATAAGAATACATAAAAAATACATCAAAAAAAAAATAGAGAAAAATATCACATAAAAAAAGTTACATTTACAAAAAAATATGTACACACATACATTTTTCTTAACATTCATAAAAATATGCATAAAAATGTAAATATGTGAATATGTACATACATATACATATACTCTTCATATAATATCATAATATTCAAATTATGAAGAATTTTTTTTTTTTCTAGAGCTTAAAGAAAATTCTTCTCAATTTTTAAGTAAAAATATTTGAGTTTTAAAATGAATTTTGAGTGTTGAGTAAAAATGGGACGGGATATTGAGTAAAATGGGACGGATTTTTAAAAAGAAATGGCTAACGAATTTTGTTCTACGTGAATACTCTATATATATGTTACTTTATGATTGTACACAATAAATATCCAATTTTCATTCTGTTTAAATTCCTAAATTTAGTCTATTCTAAAAATTTCATTTGAAAGCAAAAAACAATTTCGTTTGTCTGCTCTTATTATTTCTATATTATTTCAATACGTAAAAAGGTAAAATGAATATTTAAAAAAGAAAAATTTGATTGAAATTAAAAAAATAAATATTTATACATACATACATAATATAGTATATTATTTATATTTGATTAAGTTAAGCCAGTAGTTAAATATATGTATATATACATTGGCATTTGGTTTTATCAGTATTACATTGAAACACACAAACTCATTGAAAAATAAAATTAATGTACCAACTCTAAACTTTTTTTTACTATTTTTTAGTTTTTTTTTTTAAGAAAATAATAATAATATAAAACAATGTGTAGGATGAGAAAGGTATATGTTTTTACAAATGTATAATATCGTTTTTTCTCTTTCGTGGGGCATTGGATTTAACAAAATATAGTGAGAGATTTTTTGTTCTACTTGCTTTATCTATATATGTATAATTTTTGCCGAAATGTTCGTGCAAAAACCGAACGGGTTGATTATATTAAATATCAGTGAATGAATTTGTTCTATTATGTAACATAATTAGTAGTATCCTAGTAAAACCTTTCGTCTCAGGTTTTACTAAATCCTATTTCGTAATCTTGCATGGTTTGAAAAACTAAATATGCAAGAATACGAAATAGGATTTAGTAAAACAAAAAAAATTAAATGTGCAATACAAATTTTTTCACAACTTCCTTTTTACAAATTTTTTATCAACTTCCGTTTCTAAATATGATACTAAATAGTAAAAAAATAGGATTTTGTGTTCTAAGTGTTATTTCTTATCTAAATGATAGAAATTATAAAAGTAAAAAATGTAAAAGTTTGTTGATTACTTATGTTATCAATTTAACCTTTCCTTTTCCAATTGGATATAAAATCTAATCAATATCTTTTATTCATATTAACATAATTTTTAAAAGCTATACTTATTTAAATCCAAAAAATTAAATGTATAAATATGATTTATATTAGTAGAAATTCGGTTAAAAAAAGCTGTGGAGGTGATACGTCAAATTGACATTTTAACAGAAAACAGCTGAAAAAAAATCTTTTATTTCTAAGTGCACCAACCTTGGATATACAGATATACTTCTTATCGTGAACTTGACTTTGTCCATAATATATTATACTGTATAGCGGCAATTTTTTGTGTATTAATATATAAATTTTGATAATACCAATGAAATTGTTAAAACCTCATTGGGTTCATCATGATGGTAAATTTTCAATGTTATAAGGGTAATAAAAAAAAATGTTAAAACTTTTTTTGACAGATAAACCAATATTCTCTGTCGACATACATCCAAACTGTTTAAAATTTGCTACTGGCGGTCAAGGGTTTGATTGCGGTAGAGTTGTAGTTTGGAATTTACTACCGGTCATTTCGGAAAAAGCAGAAAATGATGATACAATTCCAAAAATTTTATGCCAAATGGATAGCCATTTAGCCTGTGTAAATTGTGTTAGGTGGTCTCAAAATGGACAAATGCTTGCTTCAGGATCAGATGACAAATTAATTATGGTGTGGAAACTTTCTAAGGGACCAAGTGGTGTTTTCGGAACTGGTGGAATAACAAAAAATCCTGAAAGTTGGAAGTGTATTTCTACGCTTCGAGGTCATTCCGGTGATGTATTAGATGTTTCTTGGTCTCCAGGAGATAGGTGGATGGCAAGCTGCAGTGTTGATAATTCTATAATAGTATGGAATGCTCAAGCTTTTCCTTCAATGATTGGAATTTTGAAAGGGCACACGGGTTTAGTAAAAGGAGTTGCGTGGGATCCTGTTGGTAAATACCTTGCATCTCAAAGTGATGATCGTAGCATAAAAATTTGGAAAACCAGTGACTGGAGCTGCAACAATACAATTACAGAACCATTTGAAGAATGCGGTGGAACTACTCATATTTTAAGATTGAGCTGGTCGCCTGATGGACAGTATTTAGTTTCAGCCCATGCAATGAACGGTGGTGGCCCTACAGCTCAGATAATTGAACGAGAAGGTTGGAAATGTGATAAAGACTTTGTAGGTCATCGTAAAGCAGTTACTTGCGTTAGATTTCATAATTCAATTTTGAAACGTCAAACTCCAAAAACCAACAAATCACAACAATATTGTTGTCTGGCTATTGGTTCAAGAGATCGTTCACTCTCGGTGTGGATGACAGCTTTGCAACGTCCAATGATTGTAATACATGATCTTTTTCAAGACAGTGTATTAGATTTATCATGGGGTTCAGAAAAATGTATTTTGCTAGCGTGTAGTGGAGATGGATCTGTAGCTTGTCTTCAATTTACAGAAAATGAATTGGGTTCATCACTTTCAGAAGAAGATAAGGTACCAACATTTTATAATAACTTTTAATTAAAAATTTTTAGGCAAAACATAAATGTGTTAAATAAAGAAAACTTTTTATGTTTCAAGATAGTAAAAACTAAAAATTATAACAAAAGTTAAATTCAAAATAATTAAATGAAAAAATTAGAAGAATTTATATTCAATATTTTAAAAATAATTATAATTATAAATTAAAAACCTAGTATTATTTCAGAATAATTTATATCATAGAATATATGGGAAGAGTGTTCCAGCAAATGATGTTCATATTACATCTAATCGTGATATGATAATTGAAAATGCTGAGCTTCTTGATTATGTTAATGAGAAAACAAAACCCTCCGTAGTTGATGATTATCAATCATGTCAACAAGATAATGATTTATTTCTTGGAAAACGTTCTGTAAAAAGTATTGAACATCAAAAACCAAATATTCAATATACGAAAACTGCGATAAATAAGCAAATAGAAACAAGAACTATTGATGGTAAAAGAAGAATTACTCCAGTTTTTATTCCTCTTAGTTTAGAAGGGTAAGAGTGCAAGCTAAACAATTTTGATATTTTAATTTATATTTTAAGGGAAAAAATCACGACAGAATTCAATAGTTCTTCCCGAGCAGCAATTGATATAATTTCAGATGTTATCAAAACAAAGAATTCAATTTTTTCCAATACTGTCTCCTTCATTCCGAAAATAACAACAGCTGAAAAAACTTATTTAGATAATCGCCTTACAAAGACTGTGGCACCATCGGCTCCAGCAAAAAGTATGACTGTTTTTAATTCTATAACCAGTCAAAGCAATCAATTATGCCAAAATCTGTCAAATAATACTTCAAATCAATTGAATTTATTACAATCACAATATAGTGTTTCTGCAAAACCATTTAATGAAATATCAAGGACATATGGAGAATTTAGAATATTTATTAAAAATGGTTATATGAAAACAACTTTTGGAATCCTATGCAAAATATATGCTCTATCTTTAAAAAATGGGGAAAAGTTATGGGAAAAATTTTTAGGTATCATAGTTTAATATGTGATGTCTTACATCCTATCTTTATTTTTTAGGATCTGCGGTAACAAACTGCTGCATTTCTTCTAAGTATATTTTAATTTGCACACTTGATGGAAATATAAGATTTTTATTTATTAAAAGTGGAACGGCCGTTGTCCCTGTTTTAACTCTATCCACCGCAGCTACACAATGTGCTTTTGTAATATATAATAATTGTTACTTTTTTTATAATTAATTTTAAAATTAAAACTTTAGTGCCCTCTTAGTAAATTAGGTGGTGTAATATCCGAATGTGGTATACTGAGAATTTGGAATGTTGAAGAAAAAACTATTTTTGTATCAGCTACATGCTCAGAAATATCTCAAAAATGCGGTCAAGTAGTTCAATTCAATATTACAGAAATGGGAATTCCTATAGTATTATTTTCAAATGGAACTTCTTATTCATACTCTAAAGCAATGAAATGTTGGTTAGTATTAAATTCAAAAGATCCAATAATCAGATATGGCTTGCAAACAACAGTACCAAAAGATTTTCAAAAGAGTATATTAAAATATCCTTTGATGTCTATACAAGCAATGACTTTTAATCGGAATCAAACACTTGTAGATGTGTAAGTTAATTTATAATATTAATTTATTAAGTTTGAATTATAATTATAATTTTCTGTTTTTTATTTTTAGAAATTTAAATAATTGGCAATCTGCTGCCAAGTTAGATTTCATAGAAAATCAAATTAAATTATCTGAGTTGATTAACGCTCCTGATGAACTAAAATATTGGTATTCCATGTTGGGATTTTTTTTATGCACTGAAGGAACAGAAAAGAAATTAAGAAATGTTTTGGATGATTTGTTAGACCCAACAATAAATTCTACTTCAAATTCCGATAAAAGATTAATACTAGTAAGTAAATTTTAACACTTAACCAAAGAATATATTGGATTTTTCGTTTAACCAAAGAACATATATGAAATTGCTAATTATAAATCAAAGACATATTATGAACCTGAGCAACAATTGAAAAAAAAAAAAAAGCTTAAAGGTACCAACACTCAATCACGCATATGCTGTTGCTTTTTAACTTGGGGCATCTGTTGTTAGTCCTTCCATGAGATTATCAGTGAAACTTCACAGCAGACGCGTTTGCAGTTCTCCAATCGTGACTTCTATATCATCGTTATTATCAGGGTCTAGGATCCGGACGCTTCTTCCAGTTTCCCTTGTGTTTCCAGTGTTGAATTAATTGAAGTGATGGTTCGGGTATCTCCCATTCGCATATTAGCTTTGTATTTGGTACATTGGTGTTCTTGCCCTGCTTGTATTATATAATTAAAATTTATTTGTGTTGTGGTTCAGGAAATTAATTAAGATTGAAACTTGAAATTTGGTATAACATAGTTTAGTTTGTTTTGCTTAATGCCCCTGGAAACTGGAGTGAATTGAAGTGCGCGTTCATAAAATTTTCAATTTAATTTCAGGTTATACCCTATTACTAAGTCGATTGCATCGACATACTGTTGTTGTTTTGAAGGCGGGGAAACATGGGTCTGCTTCACACCTGGGCCTTGTTGACGGACTGTTGCATGTCTTGCAAACTGATTTAGCAATCCTTACAATTGGTTTGTCACATACTATCCCTATACCGCAGCGACTATCTTTCTTAGTCGCGTCGGTATATATGTGAACCCCTGCTCTCAGAGTCGCTCGTATTTTACTACAGCGCCTTGTTGAGCCATTCTATACTCCTCATGAATCTTATTAATTTTTTCTGGTCTAACTCCCTTACGGTATTGAAGTTATCACAGTGTCTTCCTCCTAAGTCTTAAGTCTTAAGAGTTTCGCATTGGCATAGGACATGAAGAACCGTTTTGTTCGTCCTCCCTTTCGCAGCCTTTTCTACACGTTCCCGTAGTTGTTCTACCTATTCTTGCTGCATGGGCTCTAAGCATTAAGTGGCCCGTGTATATCCCTGTCATTAGTCAGATCTATCTTTTTTAGTTTTAGGATCTTTTTCGTTTTACTGCAACTTGCTTCTCCCTAGAAAATCTTTGTAATGGTTGATTCGGTGGAATGTAGCCATTGCTTCTTTGCTTGGGTTTTAGCCCAGGCTTTTGTAAACCGTTTCACCTCTGAGTGTGAGAGTTCAATCGACTCTGCGCACACTATGTTTTCTTATGGCACTTTTTGCCATTTCGTCTGCTCTCTTATTGCCGGCATCCTGAATGTGTCGGCATTTCTTGCAGTTTTACTGCATTGATTTCTCCCAGTTCATTCAGAGCTTTCCAGTAATTCAGTGGTGACTTTAATTTATGTACTACTACCCATTATATTTATTATAGATTTGTAGTCCATAAAAATTTTTATCTTTCTGCCTCGTATCTATCTCCATTGCAGATCCTGCACCGCTTTCTTTATAGCAGTCGTTTCCAGTTGACGGACTGTTGCATGTTTTGCAAATGATCTAGCAATCCTTACAATTGGTTTGTCACATACCATCCCTATACCGCAGCGACTATCTTTCTTAGCCGCGTCGGTATATATGTCTATCGTAATCGGTGGTGTTCTAGCGTCAATACGGGATATTTCCGTATCTGTTTCAAATTTTCTGTCTAGTCTGAGTTCCCTGCCATGTCATCACTGGTTGCTAGTGGACTTGTTGCCAGGTTCATTATTCCGCCTAGGTTTTTTGCCTGGGTCAAGATTTCTTTGTGTCCGTGCTGATTTTCTTTTGTTTAGCCAGTTGCTTGTCATATAATGTCGAAGAGCGGTATCCATCGTCCTTCTCTTTATCTCTAGTTCCATCTAATGGAACCAGTTATCAAGCAGCCATGGCGTTGGATTTGTCTTATTGTTTTAATATATCTCTTCTTTTTGGTGGCCGTCCACCAAACTAGCGCTCCGTATGTTATCATTGGTCTTATAACACACGTGTATATCTACATAATTCTCGGCGATAGACCCCAGGTTTTGCCGACTGCACTTCTGCAGCCCCATAGGGCTCTTATAGCTTTTTCTTTCTTTTTGCCCCATTCGAGCCCTCGTCGAGGTATATGCCTAGGTATTTGACGTCAGAAAATTCCAACACGTCATTACCTATTCCCGGTGCTTGCGATTAAACCACATCTTTTTTCCTATTAAAGAGACATATTTTTGTTTACTCGCGTTCAGTTTCAGGCTGTTCTCGGCTGCCCATATTGTCATTTTGTCGATCGCAGCCTGTAGTTTCAGTGTTGTTCTACTAGTCTCCTTTTCGGTGACTAATATTACAACATCGTCTGCTTGGCATACTGATCTGTGTTCTTCACTGTTAATTTCTGTAGTAGATCGTCAATAAATACTAACCACAACAGTGGCGAAAGTATTCCCCCTTGAGGGGTGCCTCTTGATACCATTTTGCTCTTTGTGGCTGAAACATAGGTTGATGTTATCACCCTATTTCTTAGCATCGCTTTTGTCCACTCTATAAGTATTTCATCGATTCCTATTCTTTCTAGGTAATCAATTATTTTATTAAACCCAGTACTATTGATTCATACTCTTTTTCTTTAAAATTTTTATTTCGTTTGTTTAAAAAGGAAAAGCAAAATAAATAAATTTAAAATTCTTGCTTTATTTTAAGTTTTTGTACTTAAATTTTCATTATTAGAAAATTGCTAAATATCGTGTTAGTTTTTTTAATATTCGCATCTTGTACGCGAATTTCCATACTCTGAAATGTAATTTTGACTCTACAAAACAAGCAATATTAGCCCTTGGTGAAACACAAGAAATTTAGCAAAGTAATAATTTTAATATTAATGGCTACTCGTTTCGCATTTCGTACCCAAAAATAAGCGCTGCATTTGTTTACATTTTTATATTTGTGTATTTTTTATTAAAGGTATATAATTATTATAATTTGGTTGATAAGATGGCGTAAGATTCGTTTAGAAAATTCGCTTATTATGCGCATGTCGTGATTATAAAACCACATTCCGTCCCATGTGTTCCCTACAGTTGGGAACTCTTATGTGCACGATTTAAATAAATTTAAGAAAAATTTTAACATCTTTCTCCAGAATATACCTCCAAATGTTTCTATATATCCTACGAGATTAAATATATCAATTCAATTTCTTTTCTTAATTCCCATCCTTAAATTCAAACATTTGCATTAAATTCCCCATCCTATAGTTTGGTTTTAACACAGGTAGTCAAAGCAACTGCGTACAGTTTTAATGCGTGGCTTTCGATGATTTCCATAACCCTCATAAAAAAACAATCATAATAAAATTTGATCTAAAAGAAAAATAGACTTTTAAGGAAGTTCTAAGTAAAATAAAGAGGCATAATAAAAAATAATAAAAATAAACCTTATCAACAAACCGCCATTAATTATAATTGTAAACATAATATAGATTATAAAAGTAGTTTTCTCATTTGTTTTCTATTTCGTAAAAATATTGTATAGTTTTAATAGTGTTGGTGTCATATGAAAGGTTATATATTATGCACTTTTGTTACACACTGATACCTTTAGGTATAGTTATGATGAAGTATGAGGAATACGAAAAAACCGGTATTCTTAAATGCGTTCAGCTGCAACACCATTGGCAAATATCATATTTATATTTTATATTTTTGTTGAGAAACATGTCTTCTTCTTTTAATAGATTTGTGTTTTTTGAGTAAAATAATTTCTTGTTTTTATTAAAACTGATTGAATTTTTTTTTTATTTGCATTGTTTTATAGGTATGTAGGTTTTTTTTTGTGTAATGTATAAACAAATGATAGATAAGACAGTTAAAAACTAAAATACTTCAATATTAAATAATAATTTTTACTAATCCAAATTTAACATTCATTTAAGAAAAAAAAAAAAAAAATAAAAAAAAAATATTTATTTAAACAAATATCATTTTTACTTTTGTATCTAAACAAATATTCTTCTCCTTTCGACTGGCAATAATGTCGAAAGGAATTTAATTTATTTCTTTATACCCGTGCATACATATATTACATCGGGTATATTAAAATTGCTCCTCCGTTTGTAACGCATCGATCTAGACGAGCTAGACATAGTGTCAAGGGTACGTATCGGCTCAGAATCGAAAAATTAGTCGATCTAGCTATTTGTGTCTGTCCGCCCGTCCGTGTGTCAGCACGATAACTCAAAAACTAAAAGGGCTAGAGTCTTGAAATTCACACAAAGTCATTTTTAGACAATTTCTAGGTTCCCTATTGTTTTTCGGACCAAGGCTTCGGGGAGCTGCCATACAACTTTTTTGCACCAATATGAATTTCTTCAAAACTAATTATACTATGGGGATGAAAATTACACACGGTTAGTTTTATAATGACTCCGGCACTTATATGAAGTTTCAAAATGTTAGGGCCCCATTTTCGGGGGGCTGCCATACAACTTCTTTCCACGAATATGAATTTCTTCAAAACTAATTATACTACGCGGATGAAAATTACACACGGTTAGTTATATAATGAATCGAGCACTTATATGAAGTTTCAAAATGTTAGGGCCCCATTTTCGGGGGGCTGCCATACAACTTTTTTGCACCAATATGAATTTTTTGAAAACTAATTATACTACGGGGCTGAAAATTACACACGGTTAGTTATATAATGAATCGAGCACTTATATGAAGTTTCAAAATGTTATGGCCCCATTTTCGGGGGGGGGGGGGCTGCCATACATCTTATTTGCACCAATATGAATTTCTTAAAAACTAATTATACTACGACGATAAAAATTACACACGGTTATTTATATAATGAATCGAGTACTTATATGAAGTTTCAAAATGTTACGTCCCCATTTTGGGGGGCTGCCATACAAAGTTCTCGATTCAATAACTGGTTAAAATTAAAATTGGGCAGGTAAAGTAATAGGGCAAGTTATTTGGCAAAGTTGGACATCACTAGGTCCATCGGACTTTTAGGGTGGGCCAATTTTTTTTTTTTGTTTTTTTTTTTTTTTTTTTTAAGCTATAGTTATGGGACAATTGTTTTTGTAATTTTTTTTTTGTTAATTTTTTTTTGTTTTTTTTTTTTAAGTTAAAGTTATGGGACAATGAATGAAAATTTTGTTTTTTGTTTTGTGATTTTTTTTTTTTATTTTTACATATTTTTACATTTTTTTTATACATATAAACTATATACATATAAAGAAGTTTTCAAAATTTATATTCCACCCGGCGTAAGAAAACCCTTTTAATTTTTTTTGTAATGAATATTGCACCATAAGATTAAAAAAAGGTTATCATCTACAAATCAAAACGAGGAAGATTATAGTTGCCCTTGTCATCTTTTAGATACCCGTGCATACCCACTAACCGTTATTTATTTCCCCTATGCTATTATAAATATTACAAAAAAAAAATATAAGAAAGTAAAATAAGTAGCTAAAAAAAAATTTAACTTATCCCATAATTTTTGCTTAAAAAAAACAAAAGGACCAAAAAAAAAATTAAATTTTTAATTCATTATACATACCATAATTTTTGCTTAAAAATAAAAAGAAAAAAAAACCATAAAAAAAAAAAATAGCCCACCCTAAAAGTTGGTCCGAGAGATGTCCAACTTTGCCAACTAACTTGCCCTATTACTTTATCTGCCCAGTTTTGATTTTAACCTCGTAGCTTCATTAGATTCACAGCTATCGAATTGACAACTTTGTATTGCAGCTGCCCGAAAACGGGCCGTAACATTTTGAAACTTCATATAAGTGCTCGATTCATTATAAAACTAACCGTGTGTAATTTTTATCTTCCTGGTATAATTACTTTTGAAGAAATTCATATTGGTTTAAATAAGTTGTGTGGCAGCTCCCCGAAACCTTGGTCTGGTCTTAACCAAAAAAAAAAGGGAGCCTCAAAAATGTCCAAAAACAATTTTGTGTGAATTTCAAAACTCTAGCTTTAATTTTTCAATTCTATCTCTTATAATTAATTTTTAATTCACGAATATATTAAACTTTAGCAAAATAAGCTTCATATGATCATATTCATATAATGATCATCATGATAGATAATAATCATCATATTCATAATGATTATATCTATCAATATCAAAAAACAAAGCATGCAAAATATTACACATATACATATTATATTAATACATATAAATTATTTATGAAGCCATTTACTTAAAAAAAATCTGTGTTCTTTTTTGCTTATCTTAAATAAACTACGTATCATTTAAATCATATGAAATCGTAACTCGAAATCGTTATCTACAAAAAAAAAAAAAAACAAAAAAAAAGCAAAATTCATGTAATTTCATGTTAAATGCAATATGCATAGCAAAATTTCAAATTTTTATATGAAAATATTGGAGTTAAAAAAGTTAGTTGCTCGAGAGCTACCCGAAGTTTTGGTCCGATTTTAACCAAAAAAAAAAAATTGGGAATCTAGAAATTGATTAAAAAATATTTTGTGAAAATTTCAAAACTGTAGCTCTTTTAGTTTTTGAGTTATCGTGCTGACACACAGACGGACGAACGGACGGACGGACAGATACACATAGCTAGATCGACTCATTTTTCGATTCTGAGCCGATACGTACTCTTGACACTATATCTAGCTCGTCTAGATCGTTGCGTTACAAACGGAGGAGCAATTTTAATGTACCCGATGTCATATACAGTATCGCTCATAACTATAGCACCCCCTATGTAAAAAAATCAAATAATAATAAATTAAAAATTTTCACTGTTATGTTGGTCAAATGGTAAAAAAATATATTTTATTTTTAAGTTTTTTTATCACTAATTTATTTTATATTAAAATTTAAATCTACAATTCGTAAAAACAATTAAACAAAATAAAAGAAAAACGAACATACGTTCATATATAAAAATATTGAGTTCAAAACTAAAGCACCCCCCTGTAAAAATATTACAAAAATATTTAAAATACCGCTGTTTTTATAGATTAAGTTAAATGATAAGACTTTTAGAAATGAATTTATGTCTTAGAACAATAGCATAATAATTAAAATTAATATCTACAATTTAGTGTTTATGTAGACCTTATTAGTAGCAGAGCATAAAATTAAAAAAATAACAACTAGATCTCATAATATGGCTCAAAATAAATACAGTGATGAATTGAAATCGAGAATAATTGTTTGATTTTCAAACGGGATTATCTCGCCATAAATTAAGTGAGAAATATTTTTTAAATAGCCCTGTGATATAAAGATTAATTAAAAAATATAAATAAACCAAAAATGTCGATTTTAAGCACTCTGGCGGCAGAAATAGAAAAAAAACTATTAGTGAAGACAAAATCATTAAAAAAACCATAAAATGATCAAAAAGATCCTTCAATATCTTCGCGTGATATCCGAAAACATTTGAATTTCGACATTAGTGACAGCTCTATTAAAAGAAGTGCTTTAGAATTTAATTTGCGGAGTTATCGTTTAGCGAGAAAATCTTATATTTTATAAAAAATTGAATAACTAGATTAAAATTTGCTAAAGAACATCTGAATTGGAATATTTCAAAATGGAACACTGTTCTCTTTTCAGAGGAATCGAAATTTGAAATGAAATCAAATGGTATAAGACCACGTCCAAAAGGGCAAAGATTACACCCTAAATATTGCGTGCCTACAGTAAAATTATGTGGTGGAAATATTATGGTCTGGGGTTGTTTTTCTGGGTTCGGTATTGGACCAATTCATCACGTAGAACAAATAATGGATCTTTTTGTGTATGTCGACATTTTATATAACGTAATGCTCCCACATGCTGAAGAAGAAATGCCATTGAAATGGCGATATCAGCAAGATAATGACCCAAAACATACAAGTTATGTGGTGTAAAACTGGTTTCAAGAAAATAAAATTCAGGTTTTCGAGTGGCCTCCACAATCTCCGGATTTTAATCCCATAGAAAACTTATGGGAAATAGTGGATCAGTGCCTAAATCGAAGAGACTGTGTCAATAAAAGTAGGTTATTAAACGTAATAAAAGAGAAATGGCACAACGTATCGTCAAGTATGATTAATAATTTTATTTGTTCAATTTCCAAAAGACTGGCTGCCGTAATCAAACACAATGGATGTTGGACAAAATAATAACTTTATTTTTTAACTTAAATTTGCTAAAATCTATAAAAACAGCGGTATTTTAAATATTTTTGTAATATTTTTACAGGGGGGTGCTTTAGTTTTGAACTCAATATTTTTATATATGAACGTATGTTTCGTTTTTCTTTTATTTTGTTTAATTGTTTTTACGAATTGTTGATTTAAATTTTAATATAAAATAAATTAGTGATAAAAAAACTTAAAAATAAAATATATATTTTTACCATTTGACCAATATAACAGTGAAAATTTTTAATTTATTATTATTATTTGATTTTTTGCATAGGGGGTGCTATAGTTATGAGCGATACTGTATGTATGCACGGGTATAAACATTCCAGTTTGCTCGTGTTCATGCAAAGAAAATAGATATGTATATACATCTGTACATAAATAATTTTAATTAAGCAAATTATTGCGCAAGTAAAGAGAAAAAAGGTGTGGTCGTAAATGCAAACTTTTTGACGTAAAATATGCCATTTGACATTTATTATGATTTTAAAACCAAATAATTTTCAATCAGTAGACATTCAATTTACAAATAAATTTTTGTGGTCGTACAAGTAAATTTTTTGGTTTTGCAATGGATATAAAATCAACAGATTTCCACTTTTGAAATGAGTTCCATCGCTAATCTTGTAAAAATTAGTAGTTTTAAGGTGGATGTGTCCCACAACAAACTTTGTGATTCATTTTCAGTTTCACTCCTGTTAATTTAAATTTAAATTAATTTTCAAAAAAAGACATACTATTTTCTTACTTACATTATTAATCATAAAAATAAAACAACGCTGAACGCTCAAAAAACTGTACCTTACTGCTTGGTAAAGTGATTGTAAATAAAAAATTTAGTTTGCATAGTTGACGTTTACTTTACACATATTTCACATTTACGACCAGGTTCAGTTAGCCACGATTTTTTACATAATTTTTGATCGTAAATTTAAAATATGCATATTGACAGCAAATTTACATTTACGACCACAAGAAAATTTTTTTTGGGGAATTGAAAGTAGAAAAATAATTAAAAATTAATAGTTATCACTTATCAGTTTCTTTTTACTTTTAACTGAAATATTTAATGTTTTATCTTCATTTTTTAATAATAGATCTTTCAACCGTTTAACTTCTAAAAACGTTAATATAAAATTTCACAAAGTGTTTTTGTTAATTTTTCCTTTAGCAGTTCATAAATTTTTTTGTATTTGTACTATCCATGCAGAGTTTGATCCATGTCTACATACATCACTTTACATACATTCAAAAAAAATGAAGAAATGAAAAAAAAAATAAAACAACAGTTTTTTTATAAAAAATAGTCAATATAGTATCAGAATATAGAAATATGTACAATTTACATACATAGATCGATATATTTAAAAAGAAAGATATACACATGTTTTTATATCAATTTACTTATAAATAAATTTTGTATGAAAAATTAGTATTTTCCTTCTACATTTTGATATTGTTCTTTTTAAAAAAGTTTACCTTTTTTATTTAAAAAAAACCTAATTTGGAATTTTATTTTGCAGTTGTAAAAGAAAAATATGAAGCAACTTTTACTTTTTATTCATAAATTAATTTGTAAAGCAAATCCTTTATTAAAGAAAGCAATGTTAAACCATTTCCGTTGACATGCTATTGCATAATAGCATTGATTAAGAATTAGATATGATATAATTCTTAATCAATGATAATAGCTAATTAATGCTGGCTAATTATCAGGCAACAAATAGTATAAATAAAATTTTGATTCGTATTGAATCGTTTTAATTCTGTAATTTTTTTTTAATTTTACATATTTTAACGATGTTGGCATTGATGCCGTTTCTTTGAAAATTTTTAAGTTTTTTGATGAATGCTATCTGGGCATCTCTGACAGCAGGTTATATTTATAAAAAATAATGAAAATAGTATCAGCATATAAAAAATATTTTATATTTTTTTCTGACTGCATACTCTTTGTTTATATGGTTAATTAATTTAAATTTCAACTGATATAATTGAATTGAATGAATTTTGATTTTTAAAGAATATGTAATAATAAGAACTTTTACTTTTCGTTTACGAAAACTTATGTACTTCTATTTACAATAAGAAAAAAACATCACACACTATATAATTAACACATTTAAACTTGCGCCGCTTAATTTTTATACAATTATTTCAAAGCTTAATTTGGAAAATTAAATTTGGAAAGATGTGTGTTGTGAATTTAATGTGTCTAATGCTTTTGAAAATTTTGTAAACATTTTATCTAATTATTTAAATGATTGTACATATTCCTCAAGTCAAAATCGCAAGAATTCTAAAAAAAAGGAACCTTGGATGAATATTTCACTTAACACAATTAATATCCGAAATAATCTTTTCAAAACTGTAAGAAAAAATCCGAATAAAGATAGATTAAAAAAACATTATAAGAAATTGTGCAAGGAAGTTGATAACGAAATAACAATTTGCAAAGATAACTATTATATCAACCAATTTAATATAGTCAAAGGTAATATTAAAAAGGAATGGGAAGTAGTCAATTCTTTTTTAAATAGAAAAAAAAGTAACAATATCATTAATCTTAGTATTATTAATGAATTTGTTCGGGAACCAGTAGAAATTGCTAATTGAAAGCATCTCCAGCTATAGGTATTGATGGTTTTAACAGCTTCATATTGAAAAAAATTTCTTTTCAAATTGTTGATGTTCTCGTTCATTTTTTTAATCTAAGTGTGTTTCATAGTTCTTTTCCGGACATCCTAAAACACGCCGAAGTTTTACCTTTATTCAAAAAGGGTGATCCACTATGTGTTATATAATCAATAACTGTCAGTTCGGCTTTTTAAAAAACAAATCTTCCGAAGAAGCTTTATTGAAATTCTGTTCTGAAATTTATAATTATTTAATTATAGGTAAAACTTCCTCTGCATTCTTTAAAGATATCAAAAAAGCTTTTGATTTTGTAGAGCATAATCTCTTATTACTGAAAATATCCAAAGCTGGCTTCAGAGGCTTTATTTTACAATGGTTTCGTTCGTTTCTCTTAAACAGAAAACAAAGAGTGAAAATTAACATTACGACTAGTTCTTTTACACATATAACATGTGGAGTTCCGCAAGGGTCTGTTCTCGGCCCTATCTTTTTAATTTATAATAATTCACTCTTTCTGCAGCAATTTAAAGTCTTACCGACTGCATTTGCAGATGATACTACATTTACTTATGCTGCCTTTAACATTAATGAGTGTGCAGAGTTTATGATTCATGATCTAATAGTACTTCGTAGTTGGTTTGGTAAACACAAACTCACTATGAGTGAAAAAACTAATTTCATGATTTTCAATATCAATAGCTATTCTTCACAAAATTTTGATATTTTCTCTCATTCACCTTTCTGTCACTCCCTCAATAGTAATTCTGCCACCGATTGCAATTTTAATTGTTTTAAGGTTGAAAAGGTTGATCATTTTAAATATTTGGGTATAATTATTGACTCTAATATGTCATGGATTGAACATACTAAATATCTATAAAAATATTTAAATAATGTTATTCGGCAATTATATCTAGTAAGTCTCTACAGTTTTACTAAAGTTTGCTTAAGTATTTACTATGCTCTTTTTCATTAAAACTGCAATACGGTATTACCGGTTGGGGTGGTGCATATTTTAACAAATTACGTAGCTTAATTACGTCACAAAAATTTGCAATAAGAGTGATTGGTAAGTGTATTGGTAAACCTGTACTTCTACAAGATTCTGAAAACCTTTTTTATTAGATTATAAGGCTATCTTACCACCAGGGGCAATAGTTCTTATAATTTAAGAATTAATAAGAGTAATCTTTTAGAAGTACCACATTTTCGTAATATTAATTTTTATCATTTTTACACAATAACAGCTCCAAAAATTTTTAACAAATTACCTGAGGATATTAGGACTATTAGAATACTTTCCAAATTTCTTTCTAAATTAAAGATCTGGCTTTTAAATTTCAATACTGAGAACTGCGAAAGATTGTTAAATGTTTTTATATAAGAATCGAAATTTTATTCTTTTTTATTTTTAATTTTAATTTTGCTTTATGATTTTGTAAAATAGTTTAATTCTTATTACGAAAATTTTTTTTGTTTTATTACTATTTTTTTTATATTTTTTCGTTTTTTGTTTTACTTTATAATTGTAAAATTCCATAACACTATGTATCTATGGAAATTTTTATTAACTCTGTTGTTAAGCAAATACATTATATACCCCAACGACAACAAATTTTGAATTAAATTGTATTTTTAAACTAGTATATAGACTAAAAAAATTTTTCAATCATTCGACTCATGTTAGAAACTATGTAGCATAAGAATGATTGTTTAATTATGTTTTATTATATCTTAAATTTTAGTATTAGTTATTATTTTATAAGCTCAATTTAAGAAGTTTTAATAATAAAATAAAAATAATGAATTTATAGAAAAAAAAAAAAAAGTAAATGCATATATTAAATATAATAACTAATAAATGAAGTGCAAACTATACTTATTCGTCCATACCAATGACAATTCTCTAATTGTTACTAAAATAAATTCTATTTTCTAAAATGAAATTGTATAGGATTAGCTATTTAAATATATTTTTATACCCGTATGTTAAATAATGAAAATATTAAATTTTTAAATTAAATAATAAATTTTTAAATTAAATAATAAATTTTTAACTTTGAATTGAAAAATTCACGAAAATTTAAAAATTAATAAATAAGGTAATTTTTTTAAGTAATGAAAAAATTAATTTAATAAATAAGTAATTTTTTTTTGTCAAAACATATATAATAATTATAATAAACATATTTATTTTGCTCTTTCTATCCTATTGAGAGTATACTTTAATACCTCTCTTTCTAAAGTTAAGAATACTGGGCAAAATTTTTTCATTAAAAATTGCCTTTCCAATTAAAATTGTACGCCAATTTAAAGTTTAAGATTGTAATGTTTAACTTCTTAATTGATTGGATAATTGGGAAAATTAATTATACAAGAAGTGAATTTTAAAACTTTTGTAAGAGATTTTTAAAGATATTTTATTCTCATCTGCAATTGTTCATTTATTTCCATTATTCGATTGATATCATAATTGGTTTTTTTCAACATTATTTGATGATTAAAAAAACAGGAGGCCAAAAAAAATACGAAAAAAATTCAGGGCCATTTTAATTATTACTACAAAAATATATGTGCGAAAATTCAGATTTAATAAGAACCCAAAGAGAAACAAACCTCGGAAGGAACAGTGACTGAAAATGTAGTTTACAAGGAAGTTTTCTTTTGTAACACTTATATATTCATCAATTAGGCTTTTAAAATAACATAAAGGCTTACTGAGGAAACCTTTTAAAAAAAAACTTCTGCTCAACCGCGAGGTGGTGAGGGAAAGGACAACAAAATGCAAAATTAATGTATTTAAAAAAAAAAAAACTCAGCGACTTTACAGTAACTCTTTGTGAAATTTCGCAGGAGTTTTCCTAGTAAATATAATTTTATAAATAAATATAAATGAACACTAAAACAAAATAAAATAAAAATTTTTTTTAGTCTTCTAATAGAAGCAAAGTATATCTATTGTAAGAAGTAGTTTCACTTGGTCACGTGATCAAAAATTTTCTTGCTAAATTTTACTTTTTACACACATACATATGCAAAAATTGTTGGAAGTAGATAGTAATAAGAAGATTTCATGCAAGAAAAAGACAAAAAATTAAAAAAAAAAAAATGAAATTGAAACATAGTAAAATTGTGTAGTGTATCGAAAGTAATAAGCCAATAATTTTTTAAAATATAATTGTAAATGTTATAATATAAAGTTATTTAAATTTTAATTTTTAAAAGACTTCAAATTTTTATTATAGCTTTAGTTTTCTAATATATTTGATTTTCTGTCTGTATACAAAAGAAAAGCCTTTAAAATATATTTAAATCGAATTTATTATCATAAATGTGTCACGCTAAAATATTTATGTTTATTATCAAATTGTTTTACATTTTTGTTGGAATTTCTGATTACAAAATATATTCTTATTCTAATGTACATTTTTATAAAATAATTATTATCATATTTATCACAACACTTATAATTGAAATCATTTTTTAAATGCTCAAGCAAATTAAAACGGTGTCAATAATTTTGTATTTCCTCCACGTTTTCTTAAAGTACCGAATGCATTTTCTCAACGGTCCTGATTCTAATTGCGTGTTAAAAGAAATTTAATGTTTTGTGATTGCAAATCTTTATGAAGATCTATTAATACATTGATGTTCTTTAACTAGCCTTTTAAAAATTTTATTTTCGAAGTAACTTTTTCTCCTGATCCATTAATAAAACCCATGTTGAATATATAAACTTCCATGTCATGTAAAAATTGTGATTGATATTCATTTCCGATAATGACCTTCTAAATTTTTTTGCTTCATCAAATTTACAAGAATTAAAAATGTCAAATAATTTATCGAATTTTTCTATTACTTCACCTGTATTCATTGTGGTAGAGGTTGTACTACCCCCACTTGAAAAAGTTTAGAGGCTACTGGCGACTGTCCAACTAATAGCTTGAGCTGCATATGGTACTTGCATTTTCTGCCATGTGTTAGGAGCAAAGTGTGCTTTCGCCAATTTGGGAGCTAATTTAAATTGTTGATTTTTACCTTGTAAATATAAATTTCTAACATCGTTCCAACAAGCTTTTTTATTATTGCCAAAAACGATATCATATTTTATGAAGTTTTTCCAAAATGTTTTTAAAAGATGAGGTGTGTCATACATATAATATATTTTAAAGTTGTAGGCGATGAAATACGGATATGAAGATGAAGTCCCCAATAATTTATTTAATGCAATGAAATTCGATCCTTGGTCAGAAATTATAATCCTTAGTTTCATATTTATATTTATTAGATGTTCTATACATTTAAAAATAATTTGTTTCAACATTATCGCCGAACACATTGAATTTACATAATAATAGCCTACAAAATGACTATATTTGTGTGTAAATCCTCGTATTAGAACAACTAAAGCGTAATTTGCAGCCAGTTTGGTTTTATTCTCACTATCATCCTCTAAACCTATAATTTCTCCAGTAGATTTATCAAAATATAAATTGGTTTTTAGGGAAAACTCGTCTATGCAAACCAAACAATTTTAGGCAATATCTGGTAAATTTTTAATTTCAGGCCATTAAAAAGTGTTTCGTGCAGTCCAATGGCCTCGTAAATCTCGTTAGAGTTGGTATTGATGGAAAATTCATATTTTTAGCTAGAAATCTGTAAGCTACTGGGGTGATGAAATATAAACTTAAGCTGAATTTTTTCATGTCATTGGAATATCTCCTCTCTTGTTGTTTAAGTTTAACATTTTTTACATTGCTTTTAACTGGTTTTGCCAATTCGTAAGTTGGTAATTGGTAAGAGTTCATTTGCTTTATTAATAAATGAACTGTTTTGTAATTCTTCCAAAAACATGTCCTTTTTTAATTTTATATTTTCCTTTTTGAGCTTTTCGTTTTCTTTTTTTAATTTTTCAAATTCTTCAAGATTTACCTCGGTACTTTTGAGTCGGTTTATTCCAAAAATTCCTAATATTTGCAAATGTAGCAACAGATTCCGAATAATCATCCGAAGTTTCTGTTAATAAAAAATGTAAATAAATATTTATTATTATACATAGTATATTAATTAATTTTATTATATAATTAAACATAATTAAAATTTTATGTGTTGTCTTTAACTGTTATAACTGGAACAGATACGTTGTCAGAAATGTCACTGCTAGCAACTGCAAGAATTTCTTAACCTAAAAGAATAAGAAATGTTATTTAAAAATTTCAAAGTTTTTATTTTACAAGTAAATATTTATTTTTACCTGATAGATTTAATGACTCAGTAATTGGTGAAACGTCTTCAATAAGATTAGTATTTTGTTCTGTTTTTTCTGTAAAAATAATTTATTTATATAACGAATTTATTAAAATATTTTGATATTTTTTTTAATTAAATATTCATCTATTGCATGAGCTATTAAAATATTTTCCAAAACTTTAACATTTGCAAAAGATTTACTTATAATTGGAACTGCTTTTTAGATTTATTTATAAAAAACTTTTGATTTTGCCAGCTGGTCATTAGAAGAATGATTTTAGCATACACGGTAATTATTTGATATTTTCGTGTTAATCAGATCGGATCTATTTAAATTTTTCAATCATATTTAACAAGTTAATATTTCTCCTAAAAAATTAAAAACATCATATATTATACATGCACATAATATTAAAAAAAATATTTAAAAAAAATATTTAAAAAATATACCTTCCACTAGATTTTGGTAAACGGAAAAAAATATTTTCAGATTCATCAATTTTAAAACCGCAACACAAACATTTTAAAGTATGTTTACCCATTTTTCACAAAATCTCATATAAATATGTAACTACTTTAAATATTTGAAATATTCACTATTTCTAAGGTTAATTCGTTTAAAATAATTTAACACCATGTAGTCAACTAACAAAATTTCAAATGAGCCAGCCAATATATATACACGATTTCAATTTCAGGAGTTTCTATACCTGATACATTGTACTCATACATATACACAGGCCCGGTTCAAGCTGATTCGGCGCCCTGTGCTAATTTTGAAAATTGCGCCCACATGCATAGTATAAGCCATTTCCACGTCACCATTGAGGTAGACTATACTAACGCGCTTTTTTTAACGAGGTATCCCCAGTAGGCCTAGTCCTCAAATAAATATAACAAAAAAAAATAATTTACATTTTTTAGTTCATTGAATTTAAAAAAAAAATTATTTACATATTTATACAAATTAAATCTCCATAAACAGTAACTTTATACAAATTGAACTTTTCTTGCTTTTAATTTTGCAAACTCTTCAATCATGTCATCGTACTCTAACGCTTCAACTAATTCCTTTTCTATCGATAGAATTGACAAATCTACCAATCTATCTTGTGTCATTGTCGTTCGCAAGTAAGTTTTGGTGAGTTTCAATTTTGAAAACTGCGTTCACCGGAAGCTACTGTTACAGGCAGAGTATTTAAAATTTTAATAGCTACTACCGAGTTTGGAAATAGTTGATCTAAGTTAGATTTAAATATAAAATTTTGTACATCTAAACTAGATTGATGTGATTTAACAAGCGGAGATAAAATTAATATCTCCTGGTATAATTCTTCTCTATTCAAATCTTTCGATTCATTATTACTTAAAGCCAGATCTAATTGCTTACATAAATTTTTTAAATTTTCTAATTTGTGAGCTTCATTTATGTTGTATAAAAAAGAAAACAAATTATTGTGAGCTTTCAACAGTTCAAATCTTTCATTTATGGAAGTAATAGCTTGATCTAAAATTTTATAGTAAAAGTTAACTTTAAAGCTTAGCTTAGGATCTAAAATTGTTTCTTCAGCTTCATCCGTATACATTCTTTTCCTTCGCCGAGAACGTAATGATGACTGCTCAGCAAATGTGGATGGTATTTCTAAATCTAAAGCTATTGCTTCAGCGGCACAAATATATTGGTTAAACTTTTCATCAGTTCTCAATTTCGTAATATATTGACTAGTATTTTCAAGTATTGTAATACCTGCAGACAAGCTAACGCTTTGACCTTGTAAATATTTGCTAGCTATGTTGATTTTTTCTAACACATCAAACCAAATCAATAAACTACAAATAAATTTAAAATCTAGGATCTTATTACCTAATGACTCAACAGTTACTTTTACTTCTGCAGTACCTTCTTCGGAAATTTCAATTAAAGCCTCATATATATCACCCAATTTATTTTTTAATGGTTTCAATGCATCAATTCTGCTTTCCCATCGAGTTTCAGAAAGAGGTTTTAGAGTTAAATTAGGAACATTTTTTTTATATATAGTCCAACTATTCGTTGAACTAGATACGAATACATATAAATTTTGGGCAATATCAAAAAATTTAACTGCATCCAACGAGCAATTCACGGAATCATTTACTACTAAATTAACCGTGTGCGAGGCACATGGAACAAAAAATGCTCTAGGTTCAATAGTTCTTATTCTGTTTTGCATACCGGATTGTTTACCTCTCATGTTGGAACCATTATCATAACCCTGACCTCTACAATTATTTATAGAAATATTTAAATTCTCTAATTCTTTTAAAATTAAATCAGTCAATCCTTCCCCAGTCTTACTTTTTCCTTCTAAAAATCCTAAAAAATGCTCTCTTATTTTAAATATATTATTTTCCTGATGAACAAATCTAATTACTAAAGTTACTTGCTCCACATGACTTTTGTCAGGGGTTGAATCAACAATAATTGAATAATGTTTTGCTGCCTTAATCATACAAATGATTTTATTTTTAACAGAATTAGATATTAAATGTATCAGTTCATTTTGAATGGTTTTACTAAGAGATCTATTCTGTGTCTCCTGATTGTTAATTCGCCTCAAATGCTCTCCTAATACCAAATCAAAATTTGCAACTGCTTCCACAAGTTTTAAAAAATTTCCGTTGTTCATCTCAAATAATCTCTCCGAAGTGCCGCGAAAGGCTAAAGACTGGGTACCAAGAAATTTCACTAAAATAAGTAACCTACGGAGTACGTTGTTCCAATGTTTAACTTCAGCTTTCATTGTACTTTCCAATACACAATCTATAGTCTGATTTTTTTTTAAACCAACTTCTAAAATCTTCCATGACTTAAAGCTTTCCATGTGAAATGGGCTGTTCTCATGACTTTTAAGAATTTGAGCAATATGGCTCCAATCTGAGTATCCTGAACTAGATAATGCTTGGCTAGCTTTATTTTTGGAAAATAAACAACAACAGAAACAATAAACAGCATCTTTAGAAATTGAGTATATTAACCAAGAGCGTGAAATTGTATCCCCGTTAGCCAAAATTCTTTTATATAACGATACGCTAAACTTTCTGTTATTAGTTTTAGGAAAAGAAAATTCAACAACCTGTTTCGGCCCTGCATTTACCAAATTATTGATGATGTTATTATTCAAATTTGGCCAATTACCGGGATCCGTTAAATCCAAAAGTAAATTATTAACATTATCTTGAGTGTCTACTAAAGGTAAAGGTAATATAGCATTTGAGCCAGACGCTACCGGTTCTGTCATATCTAATAAATTGTCTGGACATACACTTTCGGACGCTACCGGTTCTACCATATCTAATAAATTTTCTGGACATACACTTTCGGAAGTTGTAATTGTACCAGCTTTATTAAATAATTTTAACAATTTACCTGATTGCTTTTTATTTTCCTCATCTCGAATCTTTCGAGGCTTTCTATATTCAGCACCAGATAATTTTTTTTTAGTCTCCATTCTTATATATATGCACCAGATAATTTTTAGTTTTTTCCAAATTTAATATTTATTTACTTTCTTCTTTAATTTACACACAAAACAAATTGCACTACTTAACGACTTAACAAAATTGCACAAGAAGAAAATTAAATTTCTATGCATAGATAAATCACTAATCACAGTGATGCGACTAGCCAAAACAAAAGAAAACTCTCTGTAAAAAAATAGCTACAAACAAGTGCAAATAGACAAAGTTTTGTTTATATAAAATGTGGTTCAACATTTTATGTATACAATACATACTGTGTTGATTTTATTCTGTGCTAAATTTTTTTGTGCACAAAAGCCGCCCATCATTTTACATACTATCAGCCAAAAAACTTACAATACCAACAAAATTTTGTATATATATAAAATGTGGTTCAACATTTTATGTATACTGTGTTGATTTTATTCTGTGCTGATTTTTTTTGTGCACAAAAGTCGCCCATCATTTTACATACTATCAGCCAAAAAACTTACAATACCAACAAAATTTTGTATATATATAAAATGTGATGCAATATTTTATGTATACTATGTTGATTTTATTCTGTGCTGAATTTTTATTTGCACATTAGGCGCTCATGATATACAAAAAAAAAATTGTATACTGTGTTGATTTTATTCTGGGTAGAGTTTTTTTGTGCACAGTAGCCAATTTCGAATGCATTTTGACTACGAATAGAGCGCCCTATTCGTTAGGCGCCCTGTGCAAGTGCACATCATGCACATATAGCTTGACCGGCCCTGCATATACAATTTTCTAGGAGCCCGCCTTTAAAATTACATTACAAAAATTTATAGTGTTGTTTTTTTTCATACATGTTTTTTCCTATACACAGTGAATATGAAACAAAAAAAAAATATATTGTATTATTATGCATAAAATGTTCTAAAATAATTATTTTAAAATCTAAATTTATAGATTTCAATAACATATTGATATCATTTTTTTTTATGATTTATTAGGTATATAATTTTTCTCTGAATTTATTTATTTTAATACCTACTTATAAGAAGTTAGTTTCTTTTTTCCGCACCACCTCACCATTCAGGTTAAGTATTTTTTATATATTTAAGTATTAAGTATTTTTTATATAAGTATTTTTTATTCATTATGCCATAATAAATAAGATTTTGAAAATTTAGATAATTTAGAAATTTTCAGTTAAAACAAAATTACAATTGATCTCAATTCAACAAAAACCTCTAAAGATTAAAGAGTTTAGAAATAGAAATTTGAATACATACATACATCTATATATAAACACTTTATAAAATTTCATAGATTCCATTCACAACTATGCACTTTGCGAGTTTTAGAAAAATTTATTTATTTAAACAAAAATGAAAAAATCAAAACAAAAAGTTTCCCGTTACAATTTAAACCTCATAAGAAATTGAAAATAAAATGTTTGGTCACCTTCAAATATTCATAAAGGTTATTTGTTATTGAGATCTATAAAGTTAGATTTTAAAATAATTATTTTAGAACCTTTATATGCATACATATCTATATATATCTATATCTACAAAATTAAATAATTTTTTAGAAAAAACGAAATAAATTCGAAAAAATGAACTATGAATTTATGAATGAAAAAATCATTGTTTATACAAGTATGACTATTTGTCAAAAGGGTATACTAAATTTGCCATTACGTTTATGACGCAGAGAAGTAGGGGTATGGATCGACTCAAGTGTATGGATCGGATCAGAATTGAAAATTAAATCGATTTGGCTATGTATGTCCGTGCGTCTGTCCATCCGTAATTACGATAACTCAAAAATTAAAGGAGCAAGGATTCTGGAACTTTCAACAAATCGGATTTTTAAAAAAAAACCGTCATCACCATTGAAATTCAGCCAGTTTGCACAACGGGCTCGGGTAGCTGCCATTATAACTTCTTGTTTTATATGAGCATTACTCTGTACTTATTAAAGCTGGGTATCTGAAATTTTGCCAAAAGTAGTTAATCGGATGATATTATAATGTTTATACTACGGTCATACGGGTATCCCAGAGTTGACACAATCTACTCTACTACACACTTCCTCGTTTTTTTTTTTATTCCATTTTTTTCTTTTCTTTAGTGTCATAGTATTCATATTCTTGAATCATGTTACATGTACTATGTAGAGAATAAAAATAAAGGGTATACTATAAAATAGAAATAGTTACAATACATTTATCTCGTTCCAACAATTTTCAGAGAATTTTAAAAAATATGCGAAAAAAGTTTCATACAAATTTTTAACATGAAAATGTTTATCTATATATAATTCTTAATCAATGATAATACTTATTTAAAGAAATAAATATGTGTTCTCTTAAGTCTAATTTAATTTCATATTATATATTTTTATGATATGTATTTTATGTGAGAGAGTTTAAATTTTCTGTATCATATTTTTGTTTTTAGGAATTAAAAATAAAAATTCTTATTAGAATTATTTTTTTTTTTTTTTTAAATTGATATACTTTATTTAGTTTTCTTATTGTCTATTACAAATTGTCGCTTTTTTTTATAGTTTTACTTTTAAATAACATATATTACTTTTTTATTTTTCTTTTTTTATTTTAACTGTACTATAAACAAAACATTAATTTTGGTATAAAATAACACAGATTAATCTAAAACTAAACTAAATAAAGACAAGCAAGAATATACATGTATACGTATATAATATATATCAATATATATATATATATATATATATATATAGTGCCGGCGGAAGATATGTTGGCGCCCTGTGCAAAATAAATTTTGCGCTTCCAAACTTTCATAATTTTTCTTTTAAAATTCACAGTTTTTAGCAGGAAAATTAAAACTTTATCCCTTTGTCATATTTAACACAAACTTCACAAATCAATCGTTAGATTATAGCACTTTGAAAAAATATAACAAAATATCCGTTGAAAAAAAATTTAAAAAAATATATGTTGAATATGTAGAATGCCATGAGAAATGCACATTTTCAAAATCACATTAAACAATAATTCTAAAGTATCATTTGTTTGTGTACCATTAAACTTTACGCTTCGTTATTTGATTATTCAGCTTTATTCCAAATTTTGCACGTACGATATAATATTCAGATAAGTTTTTATCATAATGCCACCAAAAAAACTGTCTGGTTCGGAAAACAGAAAAAGAAAATTAAAAATGGAAAAATCTATCCTCCAAAGCAAGAAAATTGTGAATTTTTTTGAAAAACAGACTGATGGAAATTGTAATAGTTCTCATCAAGATAAGGCGAACTCCGATAAAGAATCAGAAAACCAGCTAAATAATACAAGCCAGAATACAATAACGCAAGATCAAGAAAAATCTGGAAATGTTTCTACTATAATCGCAGTCCCAGTTGAAAATGTTGTCTTAACATTAGATCAAGGCACACGTAATATGGACTGTAATAGCAACGATTCACCACAGGAACAGGTAACTTTTAATTTTAATGTTAACGATCCCAGCCAATATCCAAAAATATTAAATAAACGACAAATTGACCATATATTGGTAACAGCAAAACACAATGATATTGATTTAAATTTCAAATTCCCAGTAAACGACAAAATAAAGCGAAGCGCATAGTCTTTTTAATAGAAAAACTAAAAATGGAGAGCAATTTAAGCGAACTTGGTTGAGTTATTCTAAAACTGTTGATAAAGTATTCTGTTTATGTTGTAAATTATTTGAAGGAAATTCAAAACTATCATTGGCTCAAGAAGGAAACTCTGATTTGCCATGGGTACACATACACCAAATTCTAAACTCGTATGAAACTTCTCCCAATCATTTAAAATGCTTTGATATTTGGTTTGAAGCTTCTACAAGGCTTCGATTGAAAATGACTATTGATAAAGAACTTATTTTACTTGTTGAAAAGGAAAAACTGCATTGGAAGAATGTTTTGTTGCGGCTGATTGAGATTACAAAATATTTAGCTAGTCATAATTTAGCATTTCGTGGAACAACCGACACTCTCTTCGCAGAAAATAATGGCAATTTCTTAGGTTTGGTCGAACTGCTCGGGGTTTTCGACCCAGTTATGACAGAACATTTGCGTAAAATAAAATCTGCGGAAACTCATCTACATTACTGGGAAAGAAATACAAAATGAAATTATTAATATTTTGGGCGCTTCTGTACAGGAAAAAGTAATACAAATTGTTAAAAGCGCAAAATACTTTTCTATTATTTCCGATTGCACTACTGATTTAAGCCATAAAGAACAAACGTTACTTGTTTTAAGAACTCTCAACAATATATCAGATAATAACGAGCCAATATCTGTCAAGGAATACTTCATAACCTTTAATGTTGTGTATAGTACAACAGGAGAAAATTTAGCGTCTGCAATTGAAGATATTATAACACATTTTAACATTGATGTGCAAAATTGCCGAGGGCAAGGTTATGATAATGGCGCTAATATGGTTGGCAGAAATAAGGGAGTACAAAAAAGAATTTTAGATAAATATAAAAGAGCTTTTTTTATGAATTGTGGCTGCCACTCGTTAAATTTGGTTATTGGTGATGCAGTAAATTGTGTTGCGCCAGCTATTGAGTTTTTTGGTCTTGTGCAAGCTGTATTTAGCATTTTTTCTGCATCTGCTAGATGGCAAATTATCAAAAAGCATGTGAAAAGGCATGTTAAATCTCTATGTGTAACAAGATGGGAATGTAGAATTGATGCTGTCACAGTCTTCAAATTTGAAATAAATGGAATAATTGCTGCATTAGATGAGATGTCTAAAATTGAGCATTTTGATTCTAGTTCTAGATTTTTGGCAAAAACACTCAAGCAAAAAATTTCTAAATTTGAGTTTTTAGTTTTCGTTAACTTTTGGTACGATATTTTATATAATATTAATAATGCAGTAAATTATTACAAACAAAGGAAAGCAATCTTAATGCTGCAATAATATTTTTGAAAGATTGCGTAACTTTTTTGGAGTCCTTGAATCACGATAATATATTTACAAAATATATAGATAATTAATTGAACTATAACAGAGGAAGAAAATCAACACTACCTGTGGATGAATCGATCGGGGAAAACGATCCGCAAAAATTCTTTAAAGAAAAAATTTATAACGTCATTGTAGCAAAAGTTAATGCTACAGTAAAAGAAAGGTTTACCCAAATTGAACATTTTAATAACTTATTCGGATTTTTACTTGATTTATTTAATTTACCTGAAGAAAGTATATTACAGAAAAAATGCAAGGATCTGGAAGAAGCTCTTACAGATAAAAATAATAGTGATATAGATGGTGATCAACTTTTCAGCGAACTACGACTCTTTAGTAATCTTATTAAAGAAGAAAAAATTAATATGACGCCTATACATATATTGAATTTTATAAAAACAAATAAACTACAATGCATTGTTCCCAATATATAGCTTGCTCTCAGAATATTTTTAACAATTCCAGTTACGGTTGCAACTGGAGAAAGGAGTTTTTCAAAACTAAAATTAATAAAAACTTTCTTAAGGACTACTATGAATCAAGAAAGATTGAATTCCCTTGCTATAATCTCGATTGAACAAGAAATTTTAAAGGAAATTGAAGTAGGTGATGCCATTACAAAATTCGCAGATATAAAAGCAAGGAAGAAACATTTTTAATTTTTTGTTAACATTTAAGTGAGATTTTTAATTTTTTTACATAATGAAATGCAATTTTTATACAGGTGAAAAAATATTTAAATAAAAACTTTTTCATTCACTAAATTTTATATATTTAAAATATATATATATATATATATATATATATAAGTTATGTAAATATACTTATTAAAGTTATATAATATTAATTAAATTATTATTATGTTTATACAATTATTCATTCGGCATAACGCTGTCAAGCAATATGGTATCCTGCTTTAGTAGGTATTTCAGATTTTTAACAAATAATTTCATGTTAGAGGTCTGTTTAAGATCATTTGGTAGCTTATTATAGATTCTTACAGCTGAGGATGATCCGCTGCTGTGAGATAACTCCGTTCTAGATCTGGTATGATTTAAATAGTTCAGGCTTCTGGTGTTATTATAGTTAAGTACACAATTTTGTTCTTCCTGTAAATTCCTTTTTCCAGTTTAAAAATTAATTTGGCTTTTTCTATAATAATAATTTCCGGAAGCATCAAATATCCTGTTTTTTTATAAATTTCGACTGTTGGTGTCAGCCAGCTAAACTTGTATACATTTTTAATTCCTTTGTTTTTAAAAGTACTGACCTTTTCTTTCAGCCATGTAGCGCAGCTGGACCAGTTACATATATTATACCTAATATGTGACATGATATGAGCATGATATATATTATTGGCTGCTTTCCTGTTTAGTTTAATTCCACTTCTTTTAATGGCACCAGCCATTGGCGCAATTTTGCATGTTTTTTTATTCATATGATTTTCCTATCTCAGTTTTTCATCAATTATTACACCAAGGTATTTATATGTATCAACTCTTTCGATTTGAACATTGTTTATCAATATTTTTAGATTTATATCAGCTTTATTCCTCATTTTATATGTGATAAATTAAGTTTTATCAGCATTTATACTTAATTTGTTGCCTTTAAGCCAATTAATATATTTGTACAAATCCTCATTTATTATTCTTTCTAATTCATCTTAGGTTTTAGCAATGTAAAAGAGCAATGTGTCATCCACAAATATCTTGTAATCGGCTTGTAAATTAGCACATTGGATGTTATGGATGTAAAGCAGATACAAAGTAGGCCCGAGTACTGATCCTTGCGGAACACCTATATTTATAGTACACTGGTTACTCAATACATCATTAACTCTTGTAGCTATTTTCCTATTTTGTAAAAAAGATCTAAGGAGATCCAGAGCTGTTCCTCTTATACCGATTTCATAGAGTCTGTTTAACATGATTTTATGATCAACTGTATCGAATGCTTTTTTTAAATCGACGAATACTGAACATACATAGTTCCCTGCATCTAATTTGCTTACTATAGAGTTTGTTGATGCTAAGACTGCCGAATCGGTTCCTTTTCTAGATATCTTTTTGAAAGCAGTTTGTTAAAGTAATAGGCCTGTAATTTGAAAAATCATTGGTTGCTCCTGATTTGTATATTGGCACAACCATACTTGATTTTAAACATTCAGGATAAATACCAGTTGTTAAACAATTATTTATTAGGTAAGCGAGCTTGGGTGCAATAATGGTTGCCACATGCCTTAGATTTGATGCTGTTATGCCATCAACTCCTGGTAAACTATTTTTTAGCAGTTTAATGATTTTCAATACTTCTATTTCATTTGTTTTCCTTAGAAAAATAGATCGTTCAGTAATAGTGTTCTTTATTGTGTATTTTTCTGCATCAATAATATCCGCCAATTTGTTTCCAATTTCACTAAAATACGTGTTAAAAGTATTAGCAATACCGAAATTATCACATAGTTTAATGCCATTGTTAATTATTTCATTGATAACTTTACTGCAATTAGACGACAGTTTCAGTATACAGTTGTTTAGCACTTCCCACATTTTTCTATGATCAGACCCAGCTAAGTATATTTTATTATTAAAATAATTTTGCTTTTCTCTTTTTATTTCATTAGTTACACTATTTTTCAATTTTTTAAATTTGGCTTGAATTTCTGGGGAGTTAGGGTTTTTCTTTAAGTTTTTAAATAATTTATTCCTTTTTTGGATGAGGTTATTATTTCTTTAGTCATCCAATCATTATTTTTTTTTGTTCTTATTACTTTTTTTTCAGTGGAGTTCTCTTTGGCCAATTGTAATATTTTAATGAGATCAACTACACTATCACAATTATTTGTTGAAAGTAGACTGCTAACTTGAGTTTTGTATTTTTTGATATCTGTAACGATTATTTCCTCATTGAAAATGGGCTCACGTTTTTTTATAACTTTTTTTATCCTTATTTGAATGGCTTTATGGTCTAAGTTAAAAACATCTTCAGTAAAAATTTTGAAATCATACTTTTCATTTTTTAGATTTGATAGAACATGATCAATAATTGTGCAAGTGTTTTCCGTAACTCTTGTAGCATTTTCCTTCCTTAAATTGTTCTTTACATCTGCAGCATTAGATTCTACCATTGTTTTGTAGGATCTAGAGAGCTCCGTATCAGATAATAAATCAATGTTAGTATCGCCAACCACAACAATATTTTTATATCTAAATTGATTCTAAATGTGATATAAATTTATTATTATTTTCACTAGGACTTTTGTATTAAACCGCAAGTTTAATAACTGGACTAGTACCACATAATGATATAATTATAGTATTGAACTGTTCTATGACTTTTAATATTTTATATTGTATGTTTTGTTAGCAGCTCCGCCTCCTCTATTTAAATTTTTTGAATTAAATAAAGCTGTAGACCCAGGAATTTTAAAAAATATCTCCTCATCAGAGTATATCCAAGTTTCATTAATCATAATTATGTCAATACATTTTTTAATTTTTATAAATGATTCTATTTCGATAATATTTTTTCTGAGACTTCTGGCATTAAAATGCACAATATTTAAATTTAAGAGTGTATTGAACATCAAGGTTTACTGATCATATAATTTTGCCAAGTTTCTCTTGTTTTCTGCAAATATTCTCTGTATTTATTATCAATATGCCTCCTGTAATAAGCTAGATCTTGAATTGCTTCTTTTCTGGCATAATATCGATAGGAAAGCTATAACCGTTTTATGTATTCGTTCGACTTTCCCGTTTCTTCGTGGTACGCCTGTGGTTATTAACAACTTTTAAATGTTTTAGTTTTCACAGTATTCTATAAATGCGTTGCAGGTGAATGCCGAGCCTCGATCTGATACGATTTTCCTCGGATTACCGAATATAGCTGCTTGGTGTTCAAGTCTTTCAATTACTTCGCTTGACCCGACGCTTTTGGTAGGTTACAGCCATACGATTCTCCTCGGATTACCGAATGTAGCTGCTTGGTGTTCAATTCTTTCAATTACTTCGCTTGACCCGACGCTTTTGGTAGTGTACAGCCATACGAATTTAGTGAAAGCGTCCACTACAACTAGTATATAATTGTAAGCTTTTTTGGTCGTTTCCATCGGTCGGACGTGGTCGATGTGATACTTTTGTAAAGGTTTGCCCTCTTTTCGATTGGACAAAGGAATCCTTCTTTTTTCTCTCTTTTACCATCTGAAATTATACATTCTACGCAATTTTTGGCCTTAATTGTGGGATGTAAAAGTATTATTTAATCCAATCTTGTGTTTTTTGGACGCAAAAATGACCTTGCTTATGCCCTAGTTTGATTATTTCATCTTTCATCAAGGTAGGGACTACGATGAGTTCCATATTCGGATTTTTGTGTAATATTCCATGTTTGATGTAGTAATCCTCGTATTCTTTGTTTTCCTTTGTTTGTTACTTCTGTAATCCAATCATCGTTACTTTGTGCCTGTTTCAGCCGGTGGACTAGCTAGATTATCTTGTCTAGTGAATCTTCGATCATTAGACAAGATAATCTACTAAGGGCGTCAACATGCCTCATTCTCGTACCAGCTCGATGTTCAATTTCGTAGTCGTATTCTTAGAGGAACATCGCCCACCTTAAAATTCTTGACGGTGTATCAGTCTTTCTCATTGTTAGAGCGAAGGCGTTACAATCTGTTATGATCTTGAATTTTGATCCTAACAGGTAAATTCTTCATTTTTTAAGGCTTCTACTATGGCTAAGACCTTAAGTTCGTACGAATGGTACTTTTGTTCAGCGGGTGTAGTTTTGCGGCTCATGTACTGAATGTGATGGAGTATTTGATCTTCGGCGTCCTTTTGAAGCAAGATTGCTCCATACCCATTCGACGAAACGTCGGCGTAAATCTCAGTTTCGGCCTTTGGATTGTATAGTCTCAAAACTGGAGCGTTAGTGAACGCCTCTGTTAGTTGTTGAAACGCCAATAATTGTTCTTCGTTTAATCGAAACTCCACATTTTTTCGTAGTAAATCTGAAAGGGGCTTGGCTATCAATGCATATTTTTCAATAAATTTTCTGAAGTATGAAGTGAGGCCTAAAAATCTAGAGGCCTAAAAATCTACTTTTCAACAATAAAGCAACGTTTTTATGTTGGAAGGTTGTGGGAAATTTTCTTGTTTTGGTTTTTTCGATTGATGGCTTTATGGTTCCGTCCTTGAATATGTACCCTAAAAACTGTACTTTCCTCTACAGAAACTGGCACTTTTCCCACTTAATTTTGAGTCCGAACTCGGATGTAATTTCAAGCACGGTTTTTAGAAAGACTACGACTACGCCTTCATTTTCATTTTCGGATGGTATTATTATGTCGTCCATGTACCTGATTACTAGTCCATTTTTTATCAGCTCCTTTAAAACGGCAGAAACGTATCTTGTAAACACCGCGGGTGAGTTTGAAATTCCAAAGGGAACATACCTAAACTCATATTGACCGTTATGGGTTACGAAGGCAATATATTTTCTTTAGTTTGGTTCTACAGGAACATGTAGAAACCCGTTACGTAAGTTCAAGGTTGTGAAAACTTTAGCCTCCTGCCCTATAAAAGTTATCGGGAAGTTATCTCTGACTGTTTTTGTATTAATTTTCCTGTAGTCGCAGCATAACCGCTTCGTTCCATTCTTTTTTAAAACGAGGACTATTGGCGATGCATATTCCGAGAAGCTCGGTTGAATTATTTCATCTTTCAACCATTGGTTGATCTGTTTTTCAATTATGATCTGGTCGGCGACTGATGTCCTTCTTGCCCTTCGAAAAACTGGAACATCATTTGGAACAAGGATTTTCATTTCGATGGGGGAAATTAGATTCTTGTTTAGGTCGTACTTTTCTATGATCGACTTAACAACTTCGATTGGGCATTCTGGCCTTCTGAGCGGCTGGGCATTCTGACAAATCGATGATTGTTTCAGTTTCCTCATTTTTGGTTTGAGCCATCATACACAACTTCTTGAATTCGTCTGTGTTCTCGCTGTGTTCTATCTGTGTTCTCGCCTTCCGACTTCGTGACTTTGTCATTCTCCTTTGTTTGTTTGTTAATTCGGCACCCTGATTCCTTTTCGACAAATTCCACACCGTTGTCCTTTAGTATTATGTTCACTTCCTTCAGGACATTATTTCCCAAAACGATAGCATGAAGAATAGCAGAATCGCTCACAACATGAAACTTAATGGTTAACGTGATGCCATCTACTATGATCTGACCATAACAACTGCCAACGGTAATGACTTCTTTATTTCCCAAACCTACCAAACATCTTTTCTCATCATTGATCATATTTGTGTTAAAAATTTTCCATGCGTCGAACCTCATCAACCACAGATCACATTCTGAATCTATCAGTGCTTTCAACGTCACGATCCTGAAGCTGAAATCTTTTAGGACTCGATTGCTCTTTGTCTTAAAAAGTGTATTTGGTTGCCTTTCCACATCTGATATTATATTTGCGTTATTTCTTTCAATTTTAATTTTCCTGTGAGTATTTGGCTTTTCGTGCTACATTCAAATCCCATTGGTTACAACGAAAACATTTAAACTCTCTATTTGTACAATTCTTGGCTAAATGGGCTGGGTCTCCACATTTGAAACATTTTCCGTAATTTTCCTTGCGAGCTGATTGTTGATTACTGCTCATCTTGCTTGTTGATCGGGTAGCATTAAATCGACCAAATGACAAGTTGGTATTTCGTACTCTTTCATACACTTTAATGTTTTCCTTCAGTTCTCGGACTGATTTGGATTGGGACAACATAGCTTTATTCATTCTGCTGTCGGGAAATCCATCTACAAAATATTCAATCAGGCTGGATTCGTCTTAATCAGTTTGCTTGCCAATCTCCATTATTTTGTATAAGTATTCTTGCATGGTTTCATTCTGCCTTTTACGTCGGTTCCTAAGCATTTTATGGATCTCGGACGATGAAAGTTGTGTACCAAATTCCCTCTTCAGATATGATTTGAGGGTGCGCCAATTGATAATTCCACGTTGACTTCTTACGAACAGTTTTGCTGCTCCCTTTAACAGTTGCTTTGCATATACATACTTTTGTAGGTTCCCTCGTCGGATTCCTCGTTTTCGTCGTTATATTCACCTACCAGGCCGAAATGTTGGAAAAGTCTATGCGTCAATACGCACTTACGTCCGTTCGTGCTCAGCCCTAGCTCCCTTAATTTCTCTATTAATCTCTCAACGTTTAAATTTGAAATAGTTACAAAATCCATTTCAAGAACTTTTTAAATCAAAATTTTTTAATATTTTAAATTACCCACCAACTACGAAACCTCCCAAAAATGTTATCTTACTTTTCAAAGTGTGGAATGTATAAATTAATTTTGTACTTTAACGATTATAAAGAATAATTAAAATAATTATGAATTAATTAAAATAATTTGATGTATTAAAATGTGAGAGAAATATTGAAATCTTATAAGTTGTTAAAGTTAAAGATATACAATATCGTACAATGAACGGAAATGTTATTATGTAATAACCCTAGACTAATAATAAAATATTAAGGCAAAAATTATAGTATACTTATGTACTTGCCTAAAAATTAAACAAACTTAATACATAGTACATAGATAATATATCTAAATTTTCGATGCAATCATTATGTTTCAAACGGTAAATCGATTTTTTCGTTAGCTTATAATAAAAAAAAATTAAGTAATCTAATTCCTTCACTTATAATAATAAAAAAATAAGTTTAATGTAATTCATTTATTTATAATAATAAAAAAATAAGTTTAATGTAAATTATTTACTTATAATAATAAAAAAGTAAGTTTAATTTAATTCATTTACTTATAATAATAAAAACTAATCTAATTTTACATATACTAATAAAAACTAATCTTAAAAAAAATATTATACATTATTTATAGAATTCGATTTATTTAACTGTAATTAAAAGATTAACCTAAAATTTATTTATTTATAATTATTTAAATGCAGGAAACCCAAAGCGTACAGTCGCGTTTCGGAATAAATGCCTGAGGAGAAAGTAAAAGTTATGCGATGTATTATTTTTTTGGTTATATATGTAGTATCAAATACACCTAATTCTGTTTTTACACGAATTTGAAATAACACGAGTAAATACGAAAAAATATTTCTATTTTTACACGACATAATTTGAAATAACACGAATACAAAAAAAACAAAATTACTTTTTTTACATGAATTATTTGATTTAACACGATTTTTTTTTCAATGAATTTTTTTCTACTTAAAATATTTCTGGTGTGTATTCTGAGTTATGTCTATGTATGCGTAATTTCTGTTTTACGGGAAATGCGGGATTCCCCGAATTATTTAAAAAGTAAAAATGTACATAATGTATTTTATACACAATTTAGTTTTTATTTGACAATTATAATTGAAAGATCGTTAGTTTTTGCTAATTTTTAACAAGTGCTAAGTAAAATAAAGTAGAAGCTCATATAAATTTGGTAGACCAATAACAGGTTAGTTTTAAATATTTAATTTTAAATTTTTGCATTTTTGATTATTAAAATATATTTTGGTAGCCACACGCCATGTTACATAATTCTCCTGCATTAAAAATGAGGAAAGCGATCAGCTTAGATACCAAAATCAACTTGCAACGGGACAAGGCGCAACGGTTATGGGAAAGAATTTCGGAATCCATGAAGCTACTGTAAGAGCAATTAAAAAAAATGAAACTGCAATTAGAGCATCAGTATGTTCTGGAACAAAATTAAGTGCAAAATCATCATCGTATGTAAGGGATGTTGTTAAAGAGAAGATGGAAAAAGCTTTGGTAATTTGGATAGAAGACAAATCTCAAAAGAGAATACCAGTAGACGGACTTGCTATCAAGCAGACAGCATTACGAATCTATAAACGTATCCAGGAAATTGACCCAGGTACATCATCTCAGTCAAAACAACTTGCATTTTCCGCAAGTACTGGTTGGATGACTGGTTTTTTTAAAAGACACGCTCTCCACAATATAAAAATTAAGGGAGAAACTGCATCCGCTGATGAAATGGCTGCTAAAGAATTTCCCGAAAAACTAAAAAAAAATTATTGAAGATGGAGAATATATTCCAGACCAAGTTTGGAATTTAGATGAAAGCGGCCTTTTTTGGAAGAGAATGCCTAGCAGAACTTATGTAGCAAAATCGCAGAAAACAGCCGGTGGTTTTAAAGTAGCAAAGGACCGTATTACGTTGTTGTTTTGTTCGAATGCTTCAGGAGAACGTATGCTTAAGCCACTCCTAGTACATCGTGCCTTAAGACTACGTTCCATGAAAAGTGTAGATTTCAATAAATTTCCTATACACTGGATGGCACTGGATGGCGAACTAAAAGGCTTGGGTGACCAGTGCAATTTTCACAGAGTGGTTTCAGAAGTACTTCATCCCAGAAGTTAGGCTCTACATGAAAGAAAAATGTCTAAGAATTTAAAGTTCTTTTGATTCTTGACAATGCACCAGGCCATCCAGTTTTGGAGCACCCAAACGTACAATTTTGTTTTTTGCCGCCTAATACCACTTCCCTTATACAGCCACTGGACCAGGGGATAATTGCTACGTTTAAAACGTATTACATAAGTTAAAACGTATTATATCAAGTTCATTTCATTACGTTCTAGAAAAACTTGATAATTATGAGGAATCATCAGTCATTGATGTATGGAAAAAATTTTCTATAATGGACTGCATTAATCAAGTTAAGATCGCGTTAGATTTATTAAAGCCATCAACTTTGAACTCGTGTTGGAAAAATATTTGGCCAGAATGCGTGAAAATCAAAGATCCTGTTATCGATAATAACGTTGAACTTGCTGATATAATAGCAATAGCCAATGCAATCGGTGGGGATGGATTCGATGACCTATCGTTTGCAGATGTAGAAGAATTGTTGGTAGATGAAAGCTTGAGCGAAAATGAAATTATAGATCTCACCCTTGAGACTCGTTATGATAAAGAACATAGTGACAGTGACGAAAGAGATCGTCCAATTTTAAATGCATCTCTAATTAAAGAAGGTCTTGATCTCGCTACAAAATTAGGTAGTCATTTTTAACAACATGATCATGACGAGGAACGAGCAGCCAAATTTCAACGTGAACTGAAATCATTAATGGCATCTTACAGGGAACTTTATAATGGGTTAACGAGAAATAAAACTCAATCTAAGATCGTTCAAAAATCTACTGAAGTGCCAACACAGTCGGCTAGAAATGATAATGATCAACAAAATAATTCCAGTGATGGCAGTGATATTGTGTTCTTTCGCAAACGTATGCGTTTATTATCAGACAGTGACAATAAATAAAATTGTTTAATGTTTAAATTTTTCTTATGGTTGTACTTTATGTTATTTAAGGTTTTTATCAATGAATTTCTGATATTATATGTGCATATTTTTTTTCTGAAATCTAAATTTTAATTTATTTTATTATAATTTATTTTATTTAATGAATTAAAACGAAAATAAATTCTTAAAATAACTACAACAATATTTTTTTTTATATTATTTAGTGTAATGTTAACTTGTTTTTTGAGGTCTAGAACCAATCTATTATTTTTGTACTTAGCCAGTATCTTTTTTTACACAATTTTTTTTTACACGAATTTCTCGGGAACCATTCTATCGTGTAAAAACAGAATTAGGTGTATTATAATATCAAAAATTGCATATATTAAGGCCAACACAATAATTATATGATGCGGTGTTTAAATATTTTTTTTTTTCGTTAAATTTGGTATACATAATATTAAAGTTAATGCGCCGAACCCAATAATTAAGACTTTTGATGAAGCTTTTAACAGAGGTTATTGTACGCTTTCGTTTTCCGATTTTAATGTAAAACTTATATTATTAATAATAAAAAAAATACAATTTCAATTCTTTATGCAAAATTATCATTGTTTTAAATTTTGATTTAATTCAAAATTTAATTCACTTATTCAATTTTCAATAAAATTTCACTAACCTGAATTCAACTTTAATTCATTATTATAAAAAGGAGTATATTATTAAACCTTTGTAATACTCATACTTTGTTTTTTAGTACATTTTCAAAAAATTTTGTAAAAATGTGCCTATATAGCTTCACTCTGTCCGTCCGTCCGTCCGTCCGTATTTTTACAAAAGGTTGTAAAAATACGGACGGATGTTACGGGACTTCCCACATGTTACGGGACTTCAGCCACTCAAATTTGGAAAAAGCCCTATATTTAAATTGTTATAACAAGAGTTGTAATATATATATTTTCAATCTGAAAAAGACAAACAATAGCTGGCTTTATAAGCTTTATAAATTTTTAAAAGGCAAATAATTAGGGTTGCCATACGGTACTAAAATTTAACATTAAGCAAAACTCAAATTTTCCAAAATTTTTGCTCTCACATATCTTTTGAACGGTTGAAGCTAGGGTCTTGATATTTAGGGAGAAGTTAGATACTCAGAAATTAGTAGGTTAACAAAATTATTTTTGTCAATCCCCCTATTTAGGAGCTATAAGGGTTCGAAAATTGAAATTTTGCTATTTTTAAACACATGTGACTTGAATACCTGTCCAAATTTTTTTTAGTGATACAAGATTCAAAGCTCTATAAATAATTTAAAAATTTTATTTATTAACAATATTGTTTTATTTTATTAATTAATAAGAATTAATGTAGGAAGACAATCTTCTTTGATTTCAAAGTTTTAACACTAAACTCAAACTGATCTTTAAGATTTCAATACTTCTATACTAAAACTCGACTGCGTTCAATGGTGTCTGTTATAAAAGTGAAGACGTTTTTTACAAAGTTGAAAGATTAGATTAAAAGTTTAGAAGAAGAGCTTTTAAATCGAAATTGGCGTTCGGGTTGTAATATGTCCGTCAGTGGTACTAACTGTTGTTTTAGTATGTTTTTCCACTTCTAGTCTTCATTCCCACATGTATAACATTAAAAAATAGCAAATTAAGAGAATAAATTATTTAAAATTGAAATAATTAATCTACGGTACTTAATCGTTCAACAGTAAATGCAGTACAGCAAAATTTAATAATCCTGAAGAGAAGTTATTGCTGCATGTATGTAAAATTTGATTAGGTGTTGGGTATTCCTAACTCAACTTACTGTTTCTTTGTTTATTAAGATTTAAAATTTTAAAGAAAAAACTAGACGTGATACCTCTTCGGAGGCAAATTTAGAAGTGATATCAAATTGCTATCACTTAGTATGATACACCTTCAAGAATTGGGGTGATATTATAGTTGGCTTTCATTATAATTGTCCTTAAACTTTTGAATGTTAATGAGATTAAAGTTAACTTAAAAAAACCACTAATTTGCTAGGGATATATTTAAATAAAAAACAATAAAAAAAATTTGGTCCGCTTAATGTCCAATTTTGCCGACACACATGCTCTTTTAATTTACTTACCCATTTTCAAACCTCGAAACCTTATTAGATTTACAATAAGCGGATTGAGAAC
Organism: Dolichopus griseipennis; assembly: GCA_963082915.1. NCBI lineage: Eukaryota > Metazoa > Arthropoda > Insecta > Diptera > Dolichopodidae > Dolichopus > Dolichopus griseipennis. Next base: position 288,824,982 of record OY720441.1, read on the forward strand.
TTTGTGTTGCAGTTTCCCAAAAATACTAGTAAAAAAATTTTAATAAAAGATTTATGCATTTGAATTTAAATAAAAGTTTTATTGCACACGTTTACTTGTTTAAAAATTCGTTTGGAAGAATTTTGTAAGGTTGCTCCTGTTTTTTTTTTTAAATTTTAATATGCGTGATAGCAGTATTTCGAAGCAAAATATAAAAGATTTCAGTGTAAGTAAATTGATTCTTGTTTTTCTTGTTTTCTTTATATTTATCAACTTATGTATTTTAAATGAGAAATCTTTTTTTAAAATTGTCTATTTTTCTGCCGAAACGTATAGATTTTTTAACATTTCACACGTTATTAAATGTTATTTTAATTTTAATAAAACAACAATTTTTATACAATAAATGAAGCTCTAAAACTTTTAAAAATTTATGCATCGTGGGAGAAAGATTTTATAGTTAATGGCACTTTGTATTAGCGTTGCGAATACTACAAAGTGTCATGATCGGAATTGAAAAGTAAAAAAAAGTTCTGCTAATTCACTAATACGAAGATACTAATTTAATACTAAGATAGTTCACTAATACTAAGATCACTAATTTGAGATAACGTGTTAAAGGCGTTCGGAATTGAAACAAAACACATTGTGTTATACACATACACTGTGTTTTACTTTTGGGATTTGACAATTTATTATTTCTGCTGTGTATCGTTTGAAGGTGTTTTTGATGTATTTCCGATGTTACCCTATGTTAGATTTTTTTTTAAAAACTAGAAGGAAAATACTTAAACGAACGAAAAAGTTAAAGAAAAGATTTATAATTAAATTTATACAATAAAAAAACACCTTCCCTATTATTAGTCTTGATTTAAGTTAATTTTCAGTTAAAAATTCCATACCCAGTCCTTTTTAGTTTAAAATATTACTAATCGACAGAACATTGTAAATTTTTGTAATGAAATTATTCTTAAATAATTTCATATCAATTAAATATTATCAATTTGAATCGCCGTTGTCCGGGAGCTTGAAATTCGTCAAAATATTAATTTATATTTAAATCTTGATATATAAAAAAGCAAACGTTTGTTTGTTTGTTTGTTTGTTTGTATCGTATAGACCCCAAAACTGCACAGCCAATTATCATTATTATACATAAAGGTTTTTGGATACGGAGAATGATTCTGAGCTAAAAATTTGGTTCTAACTCTGTGTTTAAACATTATTGTAAAATTAAAAGGGTGTGGCCGAGTGACTTCAAAATTTTGTATATATATTGCTCCTTGTCAATTCAGTTGACTCTATGTAAAGATTTGGAATTTGTAAAGGAGTATTGTCTAGTTTCATAATATAAGTACTATTTTTATCATTTTAACGAAAAATGTAACTACATAAAAAACAAAGATTTACGAAAAAATGTGGAAATGGAGTACATTAGGTTATTTAAATTTAGCTTTATTTTTATTATTGCTATTAAAAATTTGAATTAAAAATTTTTTATGGTATAACAAAATTTAAAAAATTTTAAAAAGAGTTTTTAGTGTTTTTGACACTTTCAGCAGAACAATAAAAAACTTAAAAAAACAGTTCATTAGTCGTCGTGCCCTAAGTTAATATGTCGCAACCAAATTTTCTAAATTAGCTTTTGTATTATTTGAGTATAACCAAAATATTAGTCTTATTAATAGAGCGAGCTTTTGGAATAAAAGGTAACTTGCGTAACTTTTAACTCAATTGGCCGAACCAGTTTTGAACAGGAAAACAAAAATTCAAAAATTTCATTAAATTTGAAAACCTTTTTACCCAGTCAAAACCAAATTAACCCAGTCGGCTTCTGTAATAGAGATCAATGCTTGTTATAATTTTTAAATAAATTAATTAAACCCTTTAAGCAGGAAAACAAAAATTTAAAAAAAAATTTATTAAGCCGTTATAACTAACCGGGTTAACCTAACTTAATAAAAATTTATTTCAGCCTGTCTTTTGGTCAAACCGTTTCGGCTCGACATCCAAAAGATTGAAAAAACTCAAAAAGTCTGTGTAGCCGGAACCTTTTGATTTATTAAAACTTGACATTGTCTATGTAACTCCAGGGGTAAGCAGAATTATTTTTGTAGAATTTGGTGGCAATCGGATCAGTGATTTTCACGTTAATCCTTGAGAAAAATGAAATAAACAAACAAATTTTCTTCATATATTCATTAGATTAACTATTCCGTCCTGACTATTCCAACTAATTAATATATTCCGTCCACCCTGTAGATATATTATAATTACACAAAAAATTGGCTAATTTTTATAGAAAATGACAGATATGTATTTGAATTCGTTTTTATAAGCGGAAGGATTGTCGATGTAATATAATATGTTTTTCAATTTTTCTTAAGCGTAGATTTACATTTTAATATATTTAGTATGTTACAGATTTTTTTTTTTTGTTTTTTAATTTTTTATTCAAATTTATTCAAATATAATCAAATACAATTATGTTTAATTAAATTTACACTAAGATAAATTTGGTCTATACAGTAGCAAAATTCACACTAGTGGCGTATAGTTTGATTCTTAAATTTAACTTAATAAACCATAAAATTTACAACTACCATAAAATTTACACTAAGATAAATTTGGTCTATACAGTAGCAAAATTCACACTAGTGGCGTATAGTTTGATTTTTAAATTTAACTTAATACTACCATAAAGTAACTATATACATAGACTATTCACGTAGAACAAAAAAGTTAGACAAGTTTTTTATATTCCGTAAAATCAACTTTATCGTATTTTAGTTTATTTTTATTTTAATTTTTATTTGTTTTTATTTTTTTGTTTGTATGTCAATTGATGTGTTTACATTTGTATATATTTCCTCTCTTTTTTGTTTTTTTTTTTTTTTGTATGTATATCATATCAATCGCTGTATCATGTATGTACGCAGTTTGTGTATATTTTAATTATAAAATAAAAAAATATTGATAAAAAAAGAAAAATGAAACTTATTTTTTTTGCTTCTTATTTTTTTACTTGCATTATTCCAAATCTTTCAAATCGTTAGAAAATAATTCCATAAATTGTTTTCTAATGTACCTATGTATTTTAAATTTTCGTTAGTTTAAAATGGGTATGTAAAATTTTTCTATAATTTTTAGGTTCTTAACTACCTATTAAAAAAATATAATTAACAATTTTTGTTTATCTTATTGAAAATTTGTTTTATTATTTTATTATTTAATTTAGAATTCTAAAAGCGAAAAGGCCGGGTAAAATATATTATGGAAAAGTATATAAATAAGCTTTCAAAATTCATATTCAAGAAAAAAATTCATATTCGGCATAAAAAACCCTTTAAGTATGTAAATAACAAGTTTTTAGGCGAAATAAGGAAGTACAGAATAGAAGAACTTTTTCAGTATGCACATCTGGTCGTATATCAAGTACTGATCTTCCATGTAAGCAAATAGATTTCACAAAATTTAAATGAAACGGTTCTTTGATAATTCCAGTGCATTTTGGATCTAAAATTAAAGAGTTCCATTCTCTCTCAACCTTCAACAGGTTATCACTGTTTTAAAATAAAATTTTAGCACAGAATATTTATTTTTTTATTTTCACTTCTTTTTTATTTATAATTTTTTGTGTGTTTAAAAAACAAGATTAAGTTTTTTATTTTATTTTAAAAATTATATCTAACTTACGTTTTCAAAAAAAAAAAATATAGGAAAAAAATTTAAAAACAAGTGTTGTGAGTTTGGTAATATGGCCGCATCTCCAATGGCGGCAAGTTAAATATATTTTTTTTCCTTACTTATAAATAGAATTTCTTTATTAAAAAAAAAATTTTTATTTTTGTTTTATATAATTTAAAAATTCTTTTACTTAATTCATTATTTCACAGCACTAATTCTAATTTAAATTTGCTAAAAATCTATTTTATTTTGTGTTAAAAATATAATTTTTTAATTTTATTTTTAATTTTCAATTTTAATTTGAAAATTTTACATTTAATTTCATACCGGCACGTGATTTGGTTTTATTTACATTAAATTTAATACTGCTTTTTTTTTATTGAAGATCACTCTTTATCTATCATCTACTAGTTGTAATCAAATCAATTAAAATACATCCATTTCATTCCCTCTTCCTCGGATGACAATATTCTAAATTCGCTCATTAATTAATACCATCAATAGTATGTCACCGTATTGTTTTTATTTTAAATTGTATTGTTTTAATTTTTGATGGTATACGTCAACTTTACTCATTTTTACTCATTTTTCTTTGTTTTTTATTTTAATCATAAAAGAAAGGGAAGTACTGAAATTTCAGTTCATTTCTTTTCAATTAACTTAAACTATTTAATTTAAATTTAATTATTTACATATACGTGAGTATTTTTACTTGCACGTAGACTTTGCTGTGTGTGAGTTTTTTGGTTGTAACTAAGTTCAATAAGGTCTAGTTAAAAACTGTTGAATGGTTTTATAAACCGATTGCTCACTCATAGCAGAATAAAATAAGGGTATGGTATTTTGTAAATATTGTTAGCAATACTTTTGTTTTTATAAACGGTGATAACTTGTTCGGGTTGTATGAATCGTACACATACAATATTTAACCTAAATTATAATATAATTAAATTTTAAATTTTATACCTTTTATTATTATTTGTTTTTTTTTTTTCTTTTCTCAATTTTTACTAATTGTTATTAAAAATTGCCAATTTTCGATTTAATTTTTGTAATATTCGAGGCCTACAAGCTAATTTTCATGCCGTAGAATGTCATCTTAACTCCACAAAACTAGCAATTTTAGCCCTTGGTGAAACACAAGTCAGTGGACAAAATGATAATTTTAATATTATTGGCTACTCACTTGTTTCACACTTCGTACCCAAAAGGGGAATAACGATTTACATTAAAAATGACATTGCTTTCAACACCCTAGATAAATATAAACCTTCTAGCCCAACCTTCCATTATATTTGGGTTAAAATTATCGTTGAAAAGCATGTAATACATTTCTGTTTCTTATACAGATCACCCAATTCAAATGAACAAGAAACTGCTGTGGAAATTGACAATCTTTCAAAACAGATTAATGAAATTTTGGAATCATGTCCACAAACCGAAATTATTCTGGCAGGGGATTTCAACGTACACAACAAAGACTGGCTTCATTTTTCAAGTAACTTTTCTTTGAGTCAATTGGGAAACAAGTTGAATTATTTTCCACACTGTTCCATCTTTCTCAACTTGTCCAAAATCCCACTAGGGTCCCCGATCGAGCTGATCAAGAGGGCTACCTCTTGGATCTGTTTTTAACCACTCACCCTGAAAAATATGTAGTTTCAGTTGGTTGTCCCCTGGGGGGCTCCGACCACTGTCTAGTAACCACAAGCTTCCCGGTAAGCACATTAGCCAGTCGAAGGATTCCTCCCAAAAAATTAGTATGGCAATATAGTCGTGCTAACTGGGAGGGATTAAACAATTTTTTCAAAGCATTCGACTGGTCATTGTGCTTCCGCGGTAAAAATGTCAACTTCGCTGCAAATGCGATTAGTGAAACAATTTTACTTGGAATGAGGTTGTATATTCCTCACTCCATGAAAAGTATTAAACGAGAATCCAGAGCATGGTTTAATCGCACTTGCAAAGAAGCCATTCGTAAAAAGGAGGAGGCTTTTAAGCAATACCGAAACAGTGAGTTGGAGTCTGACAGGGCCAACCATATCGTGGTTCGAAACAGATGCAAGAAAGTTATTAATAGGCAAAAATTCTTATTCAACCGAGGGTTGAAACGCAAATTCCTACATATGCCTAAGAATAGCAAATCGTTTTGGAAGTTTGCAAAAAATAGTGGGTCCTTCTTCCCTCCGCTTATTGGTATAAACAACTCAATTGTGTCAGATTCAAAAGAAACGGCGCACTTGTTTGGCAAACAAATTTCCTTTAACTCAACACTGCCACAATCAACTCAAAGACCACCAAATATTCCAGAAGTTGGCTGCTTTGGTAGAATTTACTTTAGGACGCGAGCAGTGATGAAAATCTTGAAGAATCTAGATACAAAAAAATCACCCGGTCCCGATGGAATCACAACGATGGTTCTTAAAAAAACCTACTCTACCATTTCAAAACCTCTACGCAACCTCTTCTATTTATCCTTTACTTCGGGTATTCATCCTGCCCAATGGTAGATTGCGCACGTTTTTCCAATTCCAAAAAAAGAAAATAAAAGCGGTTCCCCTTACTACCGCCCTATAGCTATAACTTCGGTCCTTTCCAAAGTAATGGAAAAAATTATAAACCAAAAGCTATTGAAATATCTGGATCATAAAGGTTTGCTTGCTTGATCGTCAATACGGGTTCAGAGCCCGAACTCTGAACCCGTATTGACGACTCAACTGGTGATCTCATGACTTACCTTTGTGAAAAGCTCAATATCAGTCTTCACCACTCTGGTGAATCTGATGTGAGAGCACTGGATATTTCTAAAGCTTTCGATCGTGTATAGCATGCTGCTTTGTTAGCAAAATGTAGAGCTATAGAATTAGGTAGAGTCTTTCTCAAATGGATTGGAGATTTCCTTTCGAATCATACGATTCGAGTTCTGGTCGATGGTTTATCATCTGACAAATTTAAACTGAACGCTGGTGTCTCAAGGTTCTGTTCTTTCTCCCACCCTCTTCTTAATATTCATTAATGATCTTCTATCTTTAACTTCCAATCCAATTCACAGTTTCGCAGATGACAGCACCCTTGTATCTTCCTATGAATTTCATAGCCGCTGTAACATTAATCATCAGGTTAATACAACAGCAGAAAATTTCACTGTCAGTGAGTTAAATAACGTTAAATAACGAAATAGCTAAAGATGTAGCTAAGTGTTTGGATTTTGTATCGCTGTAAAACTTACTTCTCTCCATTAGATCTCCTCAATATCTATAAAACATATATTAGACCAAAAATGGAGTATAATGTAATGGAGTATAATCTGGGCTAGTGCACCCCAATCAGCGCTGGGATATCTTGATAAAGTGCAAAACTTAGCAAAAATTCACAAATGGGGTGAAAATAATCGTGTTCAATTCAACACGAAGAAAACCCAATGCTGTCTCATCTCGCGAAAAATAGCAACTTCCATTCCCAACTTGATTTTTCAGGGAGAAGCTTTGCAGCACTCATCAGATTTAAATATTTTGGGCATCGAGCGATTATTTTGAGCATCGAAACCAGAAATTGACTTGATTAAATCACATTTTTGGTATAGCTAAAGATGCAGCTAAGTGTTTGGGTTTTTTGTATCGCTGTAAAACTTACTTCCATGCCTTCCCCACCCCATCCCCATCCCTGTAACCAAACTGTACATTTGTATCACAGGCTCCTTCCTAAAGTTTGGTTCAAAAAGGGTGTGGTTTTGGTGCGTTAAAATCGCACACTACCCAACGAAATACCGCACCGTTTCAATGGGTGGCTTTCGAGCGTTCCATTCCCTCGCAAAAAAAAAAAATTTCATACTGAATTAATTTAAAATTTCGATTTCAAACTAATTTAATTTAAATAACCAAATTTTACAAAGTTTGCTAAATTTTTGATAGTTAAGTTATAAGATTTTGAGAATCTCAATCTCAAGTGACTTTCATCTTTGAAAAATTTAATGAGAGAACTATAAGTGGAAAGGTGTCTTAATGGAAGTATGTTAAATTCTTTGACACGAGGCCAGCAACTAAAATTCCTAATTTTGAAATTCAATGCGGAGAATACACTTTTGAGCTTTGAGCAATGGCTCTATTGTAAATAAGTACCACCCCAACTCGTTATAGCATACTTCAATAGCAGAGCATAATATATATTAATAGTAGCTTTTTAGAACAGTAAGATCTCAATATATAAAATTTTCTAATACATAACTACAAATATTTATATAAATTGACCAAGTGAGTTTTCAATTTAAATTTTTATCAATTGTTATACCCAAATACTTATAACTGTCAACGGATTTAATTTTAAAACAACCTTCCAAACACGAATTATTTCCTACTTGATTTGAACGGTGTATGATATGATTAGGGAATATAAAACGACCACAATATGCCGTATGAAACTTGACGTTTAGATCACTTATAGAGAAATTTTTTGAGCTGAAAACTATGATTTATGTTTTTCACTTATTATAAGCTTATGAATTAATAACCTGTTTTTAAGTAAATCCACGCCAAATTCCTTGAGTAAATCGATACTACGTTCACTGTAAGAAAGAGAACAATCATATGCAAAACCTGTTATCTTACGTTTGAAAGGTTGTGAAAAGACGGAATTAATATAAATTAAAAAAAAATTGTTTAAATTAAAGACTATTTGAACAATTAATTAATTTTATATTTTAGATTTAAGTATATATTGATTTGTGTTTTAAAATTTGGTTTAAAATTGTATAAAGTTAAAAATTAAATTATTTGTATTCATGTGTAAATTTTAATACAAAATCTATGAAAAAGGATTTTGAAAGTAAATTTAATTATGAAATACATACAAAAAATAAATTATTTTTATTAATAACATAAACATAAGAATTATAAAATTATTTTCATTGTATTATATATTCATTTCATTATGTATATTATACCCATACATATATGAACATCTGGTATATTAAAATTACTCCTCCGTTTGTAACGCATCGAAATATAAGAGCTAGATGTAGTGTCAAGGGTACGTATCGAATCAGCATCGAAAAGTGAATCGATCTAGCTATGTGTGTCCGTCCGTCCGTCCGTCAGCACGATAACTCAAAAACTATAAGAGCTAGAGTTCTGAAACTTTCCCAAAGTAATTTTTAGACAATTTGTAGGTTCCCTATTGTTTTTGGTTTAAATCGGAGAAAGGCTTCGGGTAGCTGCCATACAAATTTTTCGAGATTTTATGAGTATTTTCAAAATTAATAACGAAATAGAAACCAAATATAAAAACAAACAAATTGTTGTCTAATTATTAATCGATTCATGGTGTAGTGGTTAGGACATGTTACTTATAGCAAAAATGTCTCGGTTCGAATTCAGGCTAAGGAAAAATTTTTTTTTGTTTTTAATTTATTTTTTGTTATGTATTTTCTTTTTAATAAAATATATGTATTTATTTTATGTATAAAAAATTTTATTTTATAGAAAATTTGACAGAAAACTCTCATTTATATTAAAAATTATTAATTTTTTTAAATATTTCTATAAAAAAAATTCAAAACTGTTATTTAAAATATACAATTGATACCATAGCAACTACAATTATTTAAAAACTGTTATTTAAAACAAACAATTGATACCATAGCAACTACAATTATTTAAAAAAAAAAATTAAAATAAATAAAAACTAGTTTTGTAGGCAAAATATTTATTGCTCTATGGTGTAGTGGTTAGGACATGGGACTAGTAGTCAAAACGTTTTGGTTCGATTTCTGGCTGGGGCAAAAAATTTTTTTTTTTTAATTTATCTTAAAACTCTCATTTATAAATTATTTATTTTTTTTTAATACATTTTTAAAAAAATTCAAAACAGTTATTCAAAACAAACAATTGATGCCATCGCAACTATAATAATTTAAAAAAAAAAATTGAGATGAATATAAAGTCGATGGCTTAGTGGTTAGGACGTCGACATTTTAATTGAAAAGTGTGGGTTCGAATCTCGTTGAGAGCATATTTTTTTTTTAAATTCATCTTTTTTTTTTAATTCATTTTTTTTTTATTAATTTTTTTTGTAATTAAATATAAAAAAACAAATATTTTTAATTTTCTGTCAAACAGTTCAATTGCAATATATGAAATTCTTATTTATTTAATACACGCACGGGTATCTAAAAGTTGACAAGGGCAACTATAATCTTCCTCGTTTTTATTTAAATTAAACATAATATTTATTCAGTTCTGGGATAAATCACAATATTTCAATTTCACAAGCCTCTAATTCATGTTTTGTTGATTCATACTTTTTTGAGTTCAATACTTCTTTTAAAAATTTAATATCACGTTTTAATTCTTTACAGTCTATATTATTATAAGTTTATGCCACGGACTGTATAGATCTAACATTATCTATTTTAAATTATTTCTTTCCTTTGTCAACTGTGACACTAATTATAGAAAATAGTCTTATAACATTTGCATATTATGTGCAGGTATAGAAAAATAATATTGACAAATTTTCAGAATTTCACAAATTTTAAAATTCTTTATTTTTGCCTTGTTTATAATATTGGTTTTTAAATTGCAATATTGATTAAAACATTTTGAATCATTAAAATCATTTTTAATTTTAGAACTCATATAAATTATAGTATTAGTTGAAATTTGTAAATTGACTAGACCAAGAAATTACTATGAAGTATATTCATAATTTATATTAATAAGAATGACTGCTCAATTCTTTACTGAAATATAGTAATTAAAGACTTGAATATACTTACAGTTTCTACGAGTATAATAGAATTCTTTTCTGCTTCTAATTCCTGCGTTTTTTTCATGAAATTGATACATAATTAAGCAAGCGAACCATAAAAAGGCTTTGCCACAATTCAACTGATAAGGATGTGTTTCAAACGATTGAGAATCAATGGAGGTGAAATGAAACGTTTTTTATTTTATTTTATAATAAAAGTTTTTTTTTTTACTTTTAAATATAAACCGTATGTATTTTAATTACTAACTAGTATCGCCCTGTGCTCGAAATTCGAGCTATTTTTGCTTTTAAGTTAACATATAAAATTCGTTTTCTGTAAATTATATTAGACTATACATAAAAAAAATTATGCCAACAGTGTTGTCAACAATTCTTGCGCTTGAAATTTGCTTAAAAAAATTTATAATTTTTCTTAATTATTAAAACGTTGTTAGGTACCGATTTTTGAGTTTTATTTCTATAGCTTAAGCCGCTTTAAAGAGAGGATAAATTGGTACAGTTAAATTAAATTAAAATTCTAAATACATATAAATATTATTGTAATAAATACATATTTCAAAACATATACATATATTTATTGAAGTCAAGAACCCAAAATTCAAGTTAATGCTGTCCTTCATATAGCAAACTGTACTTTTTTCTAAGTATTTTAGTACGATATGAATTATGTTGTACGTATTCTGTATCCTTATTAAAAAACTCTATGAATACATAATATGTACAACAAAATATAATATATCATAATTCATAAGTTTAGTATTTAGTATTATATTATAATATTGAAGCTGCCAGAAGTACAAATAATAGTCAAGTTGACCGAAGACTTTTTTTAAATCTCAATCTTAAAATTTATAGCAAAAAAAAAAGTTTTTCAATAAATCAAAGAATAAATTTTTGCTACCATTTTTTCATTTTTAAATTTAATTTTTACTACAAATGTATGCCTATTTAAAGTTCTGAAAACATGCGAAAAATGATTTTGAATTCCTTAGTTTGCTTTATACCTTTTTGTCTAGTTTATTTATTTAATATTTCCTAAGTTTTTTATTGACAAAAATATATTTCTATACATGGTCATGAGCCATGACTCATGAGTTTCTTAAAACAAATAAATATTATTGCTTTTATTCCTTTATGAGGAGTAAACTATTTTCTACTCTCAACTATTGTGCGCTACTTCAGCCCTTGTAAAAGAGTATTTGACAGAGTAAATAAAAAATTTCCGGCAGATGGCTTTAATTAAAATTCTCTTGAATAGGTTATGTTAAATCATATTTTTTATTTGATAACCAATAAGCTCTTACCCCCTTCCATTTTAAAAAAATATTCTTTATATTTATATGTGCAATAAGCCTTAATTTTTTCACTTTATTAATATTTAAATACTATTAAATATAATTAACTTCTCAAATGACAGGTAGTTTTAAGATGTCAAATATATATATGACGATTAATCTAACAATTATGTACTCCTGAAACAAAAATTAGCGTTCCATTTACAAACTACGCCTATCTAATCTTCATGTACACTTTTTGATATATAAAATTTGTTCGTTTTGTCAAAGTAAAACTAAAAATAGTTTTTTTTATTATAAAAAAACATTATTCGATGTTGAAAGTGTGAAATAAACTTTTCAATTATTAGAATGGAATCAAAACATACGACGTACAATTTTTATACGGCAGTACGTCAATACGTCTGTCTACATATCCGTTATCGGTAAATCGATACGCGCGTACAATTTTTAATTTATCAAAAATATTTATTTGAATGTTTTAATTTAGTACCTACAAAAAATATTTTTAATTTCATATTATAGGTATTTTGAATATAAGATATTTTTTAATAAAAATGATTGTAAAAAAATATTATTTTTTAAAACATAATATTAGAAATATAAGAAAAACCAATAATAATATTTTTATACATTTTGTCAATATTTGTAAATTTTCAAAATCCGAGATATAGTACATTGCGTTACGCGTATTTTCGCTGCTCTAATGTAAATTTATGTACCTATTTATTTCTCAATTTTTTGACAGAAATTATACGCTGTACGCTTTTATTAAGGTCGGGACCTAAGGAACAAATAACTTTTTTTGAGAAAGATAATTATTTTAGTTTTGCAAAATATTGTCCTACTGTAGGTATTTTCAATTTATTTGAATATTTGTATGTTTTAAACTAAATAATTAAAAAAAAAATGTTATTTTAAAATATTTTATTTTTAAAATTTAATCGCAGCAGCATAAGAAAAAACAATTACAATATGTATTTTTATACACTTTGTCAATTTTTAAATTTTAAAACTCTGAGGTACGTCGCGTATGCTTTCATTTAAATTTTTTTACATAACTAATTATTTCAAAATTTTTTAGAAATATAAGAAAAACCAAAAACCATTTGTCAATTTGTAAATTTTAGTACACAACATACCTACTTATTTCAAATTTTTTTGACAGAAACTGCATGCCGTACGCGTTTATTCTGGTTGATCTGTAAAGAACACATAATTTTTCTTAAGAAATGTTATTTTTTTGTTTCTGCAAACATACTATAGGTATTTCAATTATTTTGAATATATGTATGTAAAGTATTTTTTAAAAAAATATAGGTATTTTTAAAAACAATATTATTTTAAAATATTTTATTTTTAGAACAATAACAATATAAGAAAAAACTATAACTTTTTTATATGCTTTGTCAATGTTTAAATTTTAAAAATTCGAGGTACAGTAAGTTATTTTCATGTAATATCATGTACTTAACTACTAATTTAAAACACCATAAGCGTTGATTTTGGTTAGGCCCAAAGGAACAAATCATTTAAATTGCAAATTATTTTTTTAAGAAAGATTTTTCGTTTTTAATTTTTTGCAAACATATTTCAATTATTTTGAATATACCTATGTTTTAAAAAAAAATATTATTTTAAAATATTTTATTTTTAAAATTTAATCGTAGCAACATAAGAAAAAACAATTACAATATTTTTATACGCTTTGTCAATTTTTAAATTTTAAAACTCCGAGGTACAGTACCTCGTATGCTTTCATGTAAATTTATTTACATAACAACTTATTTCAAAATTTTTTGACAGAAACTGAACGCCGTACACCCTGAATTTGGTTGATCCATAAGTAACAAATCATTTTTCTTAAGAAATATTATTTATCAGAAGTCGGTTTCTTATTTTACAAAAAACTTAACAAAAACCAACAACAATATACGATTTAAAAAAAAAAAATTTTAAGCAAACGAAAACAAAGTACAGTACTTTTCGGTTATAACGACCATGATGGGACGGAAAATATTCGTCGTAATAAACGAATGTCGTTTTAAAAGAATGCTGTGAATTTTGAAAAATTAGTATAAGACTTGAACATTGTAGAATGTGCTGATTCTAGAATGGACACTTCGAACTCATTTGCTAAAATTTTATTTGATGTGTCAGCCTCAAGCCTATGTATAGTGCTTTTTCTTCTAATGAAATTTTTTTTTTGTATTTTTGATGCGTTATTATGATTTTTTTATATTCAAAAATAAATAAAAAAAATAAATTAATCACCAAGCAACATAATTAGATATAATAATTTTAAATAAAAGAAATATCAATGTAATAAAAAACTTTCATTTTTAGGTAAAATTTAATCTTTGGCAAAAAGTGGAAAGTTTATTATAATTAAAATTGCACCGAGTTCGTTATAAATGAAAACTACTGTATAAACCAAATGTATTACTCATTTTTTTCGTTCACTTTTAAAGATAAAGAAAAAACAAAAAAAAAATTTTAAAAAAATTTAAATCTCCTTGTTCATTGAATATTTGAACTTAACAAAAAAAGAAAGATATACATAAGTCGGCGCCTATAATATTTTGAATTAGATTTAGCTGCGAGTTACAACCGAAAATGAATTACATTTACACAGAAAGTCGGCGCATAATATAAGAGCACAGACTAATATACTATATTTTTTCATATTTTTCAGTAGCGAGATGAGTTCGTAGTTAAGGCACTGTTATACTAGAATAATGTATACATAAAACTAATTTGTTATTGTTTTTTCATTGAGAAAAGAAAAAAATAACAACAAAATCAATTTTTGTGTTATACAAAAAGAGAATCAAAGAAAGAGAAACCAAAAAATAAAAATTATAAAAAATTGGAATGAGTATATCTATATATTTGATATTAATATTTATATTACTATATATTCAAAATCACATAGTGCATGTGATTGTTTATCTTAAAATGGGAAACTTTTTTTCTTGCCTTTAAAAAGAACTGCTATGTATACGATTGTATCAAAAATATACGATTGTACCCTTTTCTTTAAAAATTAAGTAAAAAGTTAAAAAAAGAAATCAAAAATCAATAATTTTGCTTTTAAAAATATTATTTATGAAATTTTTATTTGATATGTTTTTTGGTAGATTTACTTTATTTTTTTGAGTTCCTTTTTCGTCCAAATCAATTTACTAAAACTAGTTATTTTGATACGCGAGTTTTAGAAAAGCGAGATTTTGTAACCAACCCACTTTTCACAAAAGCCAGAAGAGCTCCAAGATGTGGTCCAAAAAAGTAAGGGAGGAGAAAAGAATTAACCCTTTTACCAACGGCAGGCCAGGCATTTCCAACAGGTAGAGGTAAAATTAAATGAAAATAATGATTGCATTTTACATAAGCATTTATTAGGGAAACTTACACAAAAAACGTTCGTCCAAAAACTTCAAATTAAAAAACCCATTTATTTACCTGGTACACTTGTAACCCCTTTTTTAGCAAGTACTTATAATTTTACACTTTCTTAAATAATAAAACAATTTTGATAAAATTTAATTCATGCCTTTTTAGTTAAAAATAATAAAATCTTATTTTATTCTTATTGAAAAACCCAAACATTTTTTTCTTAATTATATAATTGCTTCGCATAACGTTGTTTCGGTTAACGTCGCATTTTTCTGGAACCATTTAACAACGTTAACCGGGGTAAGACTGTATAATTTAGTAAATTTTATAGTGTTATAAACGAAAATGCATGTTGTATATCCTGTTAAATTTTTAATAATATAAAAATATAATACGCGCCAGTTTACCTAGTTATTTGAATATTTTTTAAAGCTAACTAGCTAAATTGCATTCGAGCTACTTTTTAAAGTTACTTGTAAAAAGTTAATTAATATTGTGATAACTTGATAAGTGTATTTAAGTGCATACATATTAATATTGACAATTGTGATAAGTGTAAGTACATAATTATTTATAATCATGAATAATCGTACAAAAGAAATGTGTTGTATAAAGAATTGTGGACAAAAACTTAATACATGTGAAAATATACATTTACATCGGTTTCCAAAAAATAAAGATCTACTTGATCAATGGTGCCACAACTTACAAATTGATTTAAATTTAAGTGAAATAAATAATTTAAGGATTTGTTCAAAACATTTTGATAAGAAATTCATAGGTAAAAAAAGAATTTTAAAAGGAGCTATTCCTCTATATTTTTTGGGACATGAAGAGAATAACAGCTTATTTTCAATACCAAGTTGTTCATATCGAAGAAAATGTTGTGTACCCAATTGCAAAAACTCTGAAAATCATTTTTTTAAATTTCCTAGTAACAAGGAAGCCAGGCAAAAATGGCTTGATAATTTTAATTTACATGGAGACTATCCTAAAAATTTATTCGCTTGTCAAAATCATTTTGTTTCAAAAGATATTGGGGAAAAGAAATTTAGCTAGTTAGCTTTAAAAAATATTCAAATAACTAAACTGGCGCGTATGATATTTTTATATTAAAAATTTAACAGGATATACAACATGCATTTTCGTTTATAACACTATAAAATTTACTAAATTATATACAAAACCTACATTAAATGCTCAGTCGTTAAATTATTATCTATCCTTATAATAGTCTCTAGTCTATTATACGTTTTTATACATAGCAGTTCTTTTTAAAGGCAAGAAAAAAAGTTTCCCATTTTAAGATAAACAATCACATGCACTATGTGATTTTGAATATATAGTAATATAAATATTAATATCAAATATATAGATATACTCATTCCAATTTTTTATAATTTTTATTTTTTGGTTTCTCTTTCTTTGATTCTCTTTTTGTATAACACAAAAATTGATTTTGTTGTTATTTTTTTCTTTTCTCAATGAAAAAACAATAACAAATTAGTTTTATGTATACATTATTCTAGTATAACAGTGCCTTAACTACGAACTCATCTCGCTACTGAAAAATATGAAATTTTAACTTTTGTGGATCTGTATAGTATATTAGTCTGTGATAAGAGTCATAAGCCTCAACTTTTAACCGCGTGACCGTTAAATTCAAAATTACGTTAAATTAAAGACAGGTTTTCACCTGAAAAAACGCAATATTCTTAAAAAAAAATATGATTGTCCTATGAAAACAAAAAAAACCTTTCTTTTGGTTGTTGTTTCATTAAAATTGGTCAAATAGTTTACTCAGAAAAAGGATGTTTATATTTGTATGGGAAAAAATAAGCCGATTAAATATTATGATATATGACTTTTATTTTATTTACGTACTTTTAATTTAATAAATAAAATACCTAATGTAGAAATCTGTTAAAAAAAATAATTCCATAAAAGAATTACAAAATTAAGCACAAAGGAAAAAACTGCTTTTAAAATCGGAAATTGCGCTTTACTGTAAGACTTAGTTTAAAAAAGAAGTTTAACTGATGAGAAAAAGCTTTTACTAAACGAAAGAAGGTATAATTTTAAATTTCTTGCGTATAAAATTTTTTAACAAAAAATTTGTTACAAATGCTTCTTTAACTATTTATTACGTTCTTGATTAAATAATTACATGTTTATTAACTTTTTTTATATTTTTATATTTAGAACGTAGAAAAACAAGCCCTCTTCGATGTATTAAATATAATAAAATCGTATTCAAAGTGACAAAGATTGTATATGGAGTATAATGGACAGCTTGGTATTACAAAAACAAACACTCAATAACTCAAACTCAATAAATTTGATTTATACATGATTCATCATCCAAAAAAATTCTATTTAAAACTTTTAATATTAAAATAAATATCAAAATTATTCATCACCACGTTTAATATTTATCTTCCAAAAACTATATATGTTTTGCAACATAAAATCCTCAAAAACTGAGTTAAAAGTGGATAGGACTTATATGAATTAGTAGTTACTAATTTGTAAAGCGGATGAAAAGTAATTATATACGTTAAATATGTATATAATAAAAAAAATCAATGTCTTCAAAAAAAGAAAGCCTAAGTAAACATAAACACTTATAAGAATAAGATAAGAATAAGCTTTATTTCTTATTTTAAATAAGAATAAGAAGTAAAGCTTGAAATATTATAAAACATAAATACAAGTTGTTTCGTTCTTTGTTTAGTCTGTAGGCCTTCTCAGTGGGACCAGACTTAACATTTAACTGAGACAACTTCTAAATATTCTTTCAATTTTTGTTGGCAAACCTGCTATTTCAAAAAAGTCCTAATATCAGAAACATATAATTTTGAGATAGATGCTATACACGAAGCAATTCGAATAAGCATTCAATTAATATTTTTGCCGATTGTTAAAGTGTATTTAACACTGTTAAAAATCTATCTAATAACCAACCAATAGATCAGAATCATGTTAATGTCCATAAACATAGGGATAAAATTAATATGGGCTCCATGATACAGCCAAATTGCAGATAATGAGACAGACAAAAGTAGCTTTTAGAAGTATACATTATCAATATATAAATTTCTTTTTAAGATTGACCAACATAACCACTTTGTGGATATACTATAACTGTTAAACAAATATAATATTAAAATTGGAATTTTAAACGAACAAAGGAATATTGTGTAAATTAAAAGTCAATTAGAACAATTCCAAGACAAAAAGATACTTTATATATATCCTACAGGTTTAAGTGTGAAAACCAAATTCTTTTTAAACCCGTATATAAAAATGAGGGAACGGGTATATTAAGAATACTCCTCATCGAAAAGTAAATCGATCTAGCTATGTGTGTCCGTCAGCACGATAACTCAAAAACTTAAGCAAAGTAATTTTTAATCAATTTGTAGATTCCATATTGTTTTTGGTTAAAATCGGACAAAGGCTTCGGGTTTTTCAAAATTAATAACTAAATAGAAACTAAATAGAAAAGGAAACAAAATGAAGTTTAAGTTATTAATCGCTTCATGGTGTAGTGAATAGGACATCAGGCTTTTAGTTCTAAACGTCTCGGTTTAAATCAAGATTGGGGAAAAATTTAATTTTTGTTTTAAATTGATCTTTTTTTATCTATCCTCTTTATAAATAAATATATGTATTTATTTTGGTTGAGGAATTCTTATTTTATAGAAATTTTTACAGAAAACTCTCAATTTAATAATTATTAATTTTTTTTTTTTATTATTTTTATAACAAAATTCAAAACAATACAATGTTACTAAACTATATATAAAAATTTTCAAAAAAAATTAAGATAAACAAAAATTCAATGGCTCAGTGAGTGGTTAGGACGTCGGCCTTTCAATCGAAAGTGTCGGTTCGAACCTAGGTCAGATCATATTTTTTTTAATTCATCTTTTTTAGAACATTTTCAAAAAATTTTGTAAAAATGTGCCTATATAGTTTCATTCTTTTCGTCCGTCCATCCGTATGTTTACAAATCATTTTTGCACCGTTTGAAATAGAGTAAAGAAATTTTAACCACGGGTAGATATTACAAAAAAAAATAATTTCATAAAGAACTTTTTCCTGTAGCCACACCCGTTACGGAGCTACAGCCTCCCAAAGTTGTCATAACAAGAATTTTAAATTACTTAACGGCAAAAGATAGCTGGTTTTATAAACTTTACAAATTTTTAAAAGGCAAATATTTTCTTTTATCTACCCGTGGCAAAACTCAATTTTAGGGTCTAGGGTCTTGAAATTTTGGGAGAAGTTAGGTTCTACAAAATTAGTAGAAGTTGGTTAACAAAATTTTTTTGTCACGTCCCCTGTTTGAGAGCTATAAGGGCTCGAAAATTGAAATTTTGCTACTTTCAAACACTTGTAACTTGAATACCTGTTCAAATTTTTTTTTTACAAATTACAAAATTTACAGCTGCAGCATTATATTTCAACATACGTTAAAGGTTTTTCTTAAATTTAAAAGGGTCTCTTTAAATTGAAGAAATTGTCTCTAAGTTTTAACAATTTTTGCTTAAATAATAAAATTTCAAATTTTGGTGGAGTTCACAATTGATTTTCTAGAACCGAAAAAAATGGAAGGGTGAAGACAGAAGGGGGGTGGGCAGTTCCATCATAAGTTTGCTAAGCAAAAATTTGGGAACCGTCCTCATTGAAGGGCTACTAGGTCTTAAAAATTAGGACCTTAAAATTTTCGCAAATTCGTTTGAATTCTGTTTGAATTTTTTATTTCTATATTTGGATAATAAAATCTTTCTTTTATTATTTCTTTTTTGTTAGAAAATTCTTGATTCAGAATTTTTAAAGTACAATTATTAAAATGAATTAATATATTTCCAGATAACAATGTTTTTCTTTTATCACACGATTGATCTAAAGTTATTTTCCATACATTTTTAATTATAATTGTTTGTTCATCTAATGACAATATTTCTGTTACATTATTTTTAATTAATTTACAATTATTTTTATAGATACAATGTTTTGATACTGATAATTCATTTATAGTTTTAAGTTTTTCATATTTATAGTTTTTAGTATTTAAAATATTAATATAAATATTCCTCTATTTTTTGTCTTTTTTCTTCGTCCATTTCGATGCACTTCCTACCATATTTATGACTCCTCTTTTTTATCTTTTATGTCTTGGTACTAATGTAAGAACTTTATTTGTTAATTCTGTCAATTCTACTTCTAATATTTGTTTATTCTTAACGTCTAACTCATGTACATTTTTTATCATGTCTTTAATAATTTCTATTATTTCTGTCGTATTGATTATCAGACTTGGGTAAATTACAATTACAAAGATTTCAATTACAATTACTAATAATTTTAATTATAGTTTTTTTCAATTACAAATTAAATGTAATTGTAATTGAAATATTTCCATTGCAATTACATGTAATTGTAAGACTTCAATTACAAATTAAATGTAATTGTAATTGAAAATTTTCAAATTACAATTATATGTAATTGTAATTGAAATAGTTCAATTACAATTACATTTAATGAAAAAAAGTAATTGAAATAAAAATCATTCGCTAGAAAGCAGACTTAGAACTAATTAATTACACCCCAAATTACATTTAAAAGTAATTGTAATTGAATTTTTAACAATTACGTATAATTATAATTTGAAAATTTCAAAAAATTGAATTGTAATTTCCCAATTACTATTAACTGTAATTTGTAATGGAAGAAATTCAATTACATGTAATGGACAAAAATTAATTGAATGAAAGTAATTTTAGAAAAGTTAAATGTGATTAATTTATATTAATATTCAATTACTTAACATGGTAACAATGCATAAAACGATTTTTTCTTAGTCAATTGTAAATTAATATATGTTTTTTCAATTTTTTTTATTTTACAATATAAAATTAAATATTAACAATAATTTTAATTAGCTTTCAATAAAACTAACTTTTCAAAATTTAGGTCATTTTAATTTTAATGCCGAGGAGTTGATACTATTCCAGCAAAAGAGAATAGTCTTTCGACTGGAGCAAAAGAATGTAAAAAAGTATTTTATGACTCAAATACTTTAAGCTTAGTTGGATACTTACTCAAACATCTTAATGACGTATCTTAACTATTTAAAAACATTGATAATTCTTTTTTAGCACATTTTCAAAAACTTTTGTAAAAATGTGCTTATATAGGTTCACTCGGTCCATCCGTCCGTCCGTATGTTTACAAAACTTTTACACCGTGTGAAATAGAGTTAAGAAATTTTAAACACGGATAGGTATTGCAAAAAAAATAATTTCATAAAAGAACTTTTTCCTGTAGCCACACCCGTTACGGAGCTACAGCCTCCCAAAGTTGGAAAAAGCCCTATATTTAAATTGTTATAACAAGAGTTCTGTTAGATGTATTTTCAATCTGAAAATAGCTGGTTTTATAAACTTTAAAAGTTTTAATAGGCAAAAGTTATAAGGTTGCCATATGGTACTAAAATTTACCATTATACAAAACACAATTTTTGCAAAATTTTTGGTCCCATATATATTAAAAACGGTTCAAGCCAGGGTCTTAAAATTTTGGGTGAAGTTAGATCCTCAGCAATTAATAGGAGCGGTTAATAAAATTGTTTTGTCAAGTCCCCTGTTTAAGATTTATTAGGACTCGAAAATTGAAATTTTACTATTTTTAAACACCTGTAACTGGAACACCTGTTTAATTTTTTTTTTGCAAATATACAAAATTGCAGCATTATATTTTAACATATGTTAAAGGCTTTTCTTAAATTTGACAGGGGTTCTTTAAATTGAAGGAATTTTTCTCTTAGTTTTAACCATTTTTGCTTAGATAATAAAATTAGGGGAGGGATGGGCAAATCCATCATAAGTTTGCTAAGCAAAAATTTGGGAACCTTCCACATTGAAGGGCTATTAGGTCTTCAAAATTAAAACTTATGTTTTTATAAAACAGTAACTTATTCACCAGTGTATGTTTTTCCCAAATGAAACGTTAGTATTGAAGCTCCAGCATAATATTTCGCACTTGTTAACAAGTTTTCTTGAGTGCATTGGGATTATAAATTAAAGTTTATATATTTATTATATAAAAAAAAAAATAAATACTTTTTATTTATTTAAATTACTTTTAATTAAAAACTTATATTTATTTAAAAAAAACAATAAAAATTATATTTCGAATTAAGGAATTGGTCACAAAATAAGTGCTTTGAATGAGAGGTTTTTAAACTACAAAAATTAAATTTTATAATAATAAAATAATTTATATCTGGTGCAATATTCAATAAACTAGTAAAAAAGCCTGTCGGAAGACAGGTATAATTTTAATTTCTCTTTTTATATATATTCTTTTTTCCTGCTATTGCGCTACTGAATTAATAAAAGGAAATTCGTTACCTAAAGAACATTAAGTTAACATTATAATAGTTTGTTTTAGTTTTGTAAGTGATAATAAAATAGAAGTATACATCCTAAAGTGTAAAAAATTTCTTTATACGTTTTTATTAAAATTTTCTGTATCTACCTGTTAACAGATTTCTCATACGTTTTGATTTTTTTTTTTCTGTTCATAATTTACATTTTATAAGTTTCATTTTTTCTTTCTCTTTTGTATGTAAGTGTTTGTAATTAGAAGTATGTTACATGTGTGAATAACACGTAACATTAACATAATGCAACAGCAGCAGCGTCTTTTATTATATTTATAAAAAATAAAAACTACAAATTGTAGTTAGTTATTAGTTCGGTAAGTGATATTTAAATAAAAGTATACATACTGAAATGTAAAAAATTTCTTTATACGTTTTTATTAAAATTTTCTGTATCTACCTGTTAACAGATTTCTCATACGTTCTGATTTTTTTTTTTCTGTTCATAATTTACATTTTATTCTCGTTTCATTTTTTCTTTCTCTTTTGAATGGAAGTATTTGTAATTAGAAGTATTTTACATGTGTGAATAACACTTAACATAACATAGGGCACGCTGGTCAGCAGCAGCAGCAGTAGTTTGTCTTTTATTATATTTAGAAGATAGATATGTCTTCCATATCTTTTCTAGTAACAGAAAAGTATGGAGCCATAACTTTAAGCCAATCCAATTTTGTATGCGACATTGCAGCAACAATTGCGTCGTGGGATTCTTCCGATAGGTAAAAAAAAGCATTTAATCTTTCTACCAGACTTTGCTGCATGTTAGCCAAAACATTACCTAGATATCTAAGTTCATCGTTGTTGACAATTTTATCTGTTTTAACCTTTAATGTTGCTAATGAGGGTATTAACATCCCATTATTAATACCCTTTTCTCCTTGTAAAAAATCCAGAATTTTTATTATAGTATTAATACTCCTTTCTTCATATATTGGTTGCTAGAATATTTTTTTCCTTTCTAATTCAATTTTTTTCTTATTCACATTACAGTTTTTATCTAGGGCATTATGATTTGTATCTAGATTAAGACAATTTTCTATGTTTACATTTACACATTTACACAATTACAACATTTTAGTTCATTTGGATTACACTTATGACCCTTTACACATTCATTTGCACAATTAGCACATATTTTATTTTTGGCAGTACATTTTGCCGCTTCATGACCAAACACCATACATTTATAACATCTTTTAACAAAAATACTATGCATTATTTTACAAATATCCTAGCCAATTTTAACTTTTCCCACTTTCATAATTTTATTAAAAGAATCTAAATCTTCTTCTATAACTGCAACATATGGGTTGAACTTAAATTTATTTTTATAAAAAACTTTTACTTCTAATTCAGTGTTTTTTAGTATTTTATTTTGGTTCTTAAGTTTTTTAATTAATTCATCTTTATTCATTTCTTCAGAAATGCCTAGAATTTTTATTCTTGGTTTTCTACCATTATTAACTTTAATTTCATATGAGTCTTTCATTTTTTCTTCAGCCAATTTTTTTAGTTTTTCTATAGATTCCTGATTTTCACATGAAACTACTACAATACCCTCTTTTGCACTAACTAAAGAAGACATAGGTAATTCATTCTCTACAATATTTAGATTATTTTCTATATCCGTCTTAGTTTTTTTATTATCTTGCACAATATTTGGTTTTATAATTAAATTTGGTAATTTTTTTGCAATTTCTGCATAAGATGTTGTTTTCATATTATTATTATTACATACCTTTTCAATGTGATTGACAATTTCTTTATCGCTCTCATTTATTTCTTTAAAATTTTGCTTTATCTCATTCCAATTACTTTTTTGCTCACTAATACAATTTTTGATTTCATCGATACTTTCTTTCATAGCTTCAACATGCACTTCAATAGATTTTATTTTATTATATCTATCTTTGCACTCTTTACTCATTAAAAAAATATATTTATTGGTTTCTAATAAATTTATATCATGAGTTGATAAACCAATACACTTTATGTGAAATGACATTTTGCATCCACCGCTGCACATAATAGAATCATTTTTTGAGCGAGAGAAATTATCCCCGCACTTGATGCAGTTTTCTCTCATTATTTGTTGTTGTTGTTGTATATATTCACTTCAGCAATAATTTTTTTTTTTTACATGATATTTAAGAATGATTATAATAATTTCTTCAAAAGAAGAGAAAGATGAGAGTTATTTTAGACTATACAGTTAAAAAAAAATTTTTTTTTTTATGAGTTTTTACTTTTTATAATCTTAGTTCTTTTAACAATTGAAATTTTTATTTATTAAAAAAATGACTTTTTTTAATAAATAAAATAAATTAAATAAATATTTATGAAAAAAGGGTTTTCAACTCCGTACAAAGTTCATTTAAAAAATTTTCTTTTTTTAAAATTCGTTGGACACAATCGTATAGAAAATTCCATCGTGTTATAACACGGCTTTTTAATGAACATCATAATATCTTTTTTGTTAATTCGGACGATTTTGCTTTAGGGAGGGGATTTTTAGCATGTTCTAAACCATGGAAAGACTTCAATTACAAATTAAATGTAATTGTAATTGAAAATTTTCAAATTACAAATTATAAGTAATTGCAATGGAAGTATGTCAATTCTGTGGAAAATATCCAGAACTTGATAACCGCAAAATTACAGTTTTTCAATAAACGTGTTTGAAAATTTTTAAAAATATTTTGTGACACAAAATGTTTATTTAAAACATTATTAATAACCATAAAATAACTTGCTGTTGGTTTTGTAATAATAGATTTTTGGAATTGATGTTTTGTTCTTTTTTTAAGTTGATTTAGCTATTTTACTAGAAGAGCAAAATCATGTTTTGGCAAATTATGAAAATTATCTTCCCATCTTAAGTTTAAGATCAGATTTCGCTCTTATAAACTTTTGAGGGATTTTTAATTAAATAAACGCTTATTTATTTTTGGCAGTGCAAAGATTTGATGTTAAACAGTCCACTTCAAATGTTATCTCAAAAAGGGAAAAATTACGGTTATCAAGTTTTGGAGATTTTCCACAGAATTACAATTACATTTAATTTGTAATTGAAAAACTATAATTAAAATTACAAGTAATTGTAATTGAAATCTTTGTAATTGTAATTTACCCAAGTATGCTAGAAAGCTATAATGAATTATTTTTGGTATTAATTGAAATCAAAATATATGTTTAGCTGTCGATTGTACTACTTCTTTTAACCTTAAAATAAATCTATCTTAACTACATTAAATAAAATTAGTTATATCCATTATATACAAAGAAATTGCCATGGTGATCAAAGAAATTGCCAATCTCCGTATATTTCTTCTTTTTTTTTAGGTTTAGAACAGCAAAAAAACGAATAGGCCTAATTCGTCGCAAATTATAAAAATATTACATAATTATTATCAATTATAAATCCGTGGTGAAAATAATTCCTTCATAGAGTATGGATTAAATGTGAAATATGATACTTTTGTTTTATACTTGCACAATGATTTTATTTCTGTTATCAGTTAATCGTATAATTGAAAGAGATTCATACTTACGTCTTATAATAAATTCAATGAAAATATATTTAGCATCGGAACAGATCGTTTGTTTAAAATACATTAAAGAAAGAAGCAGAAATATATATTTAAAATGGAGAATGATCGAAATATTAAATTTAATGTCGCATCCCTATATAAAATTGAATTGGTTTAAAGTTATGGCACCATACTTTTTGGTACCAAAAAAATAAAAACGACATATTTATTGAATATCGCCCCAGATATAAATTATATTCAATTGATAATAATAATGTCAGTTCTTCAAATAAAAATATAATTGATATATTTGATTTCGGTGAAAATAATTCAGAAGGTTTGTACATATTTGAAAAATTCAATTTTTGTATATTAAAATCCTCTTATTCAAAATATTTATTTTGTAACCAATTTTTTAGAATTTAAATTGAAACATTAATGGGGGAATTAATACCATGAAATTCTTTTCTATATTATAAATTTAAAACCTATGGATAAATGATTTATTGGCTTTTAATAATTTTAAAAAAAGAAATTCCGAAACTTTACACATAACATCAAATTTAGAAAATGAATATGAACGTTATTAAATTGTGGAGATACATCATTAGGATGCTTGAGTAGGTATCCGACAATGCTAATAGTATTCGAGCGATCAAATACTCTTTTAGCATCTTCTCCTCGGAATAGGTTCAAATCCTCGATGTTAAAATTTAAATGTCCTAAATTTTGAAAATTTAGTTTTATTGAAAGCTAATAAAAATTATTGTTAAAATTTAATTATATATTGTTATTTTATAACGTTCTGATATTCTAATCCTCATGGGCGACTTCAACGCCAAAATTGGAAGCACGAACTCGGAAGAAAGATGTAGAGTAACAGGAATACACGGCTTGGGCTCCCTAAACAATAACGGAAATAGATTATGAGATTTATGTAGCGAACATGAATTGGTAATTGGAGGAACCCTATTCGCTCACAACGATATTCACAAATACACTTGGGTCTCTCCAGATGGCAGAACTAAAAATCGAATAGAACACATATGCATTAGCAGAAAATGGAGATCATCCCTGATGGATGTTCGCAACTGGAGAGGAGCTGATGCTGAAACAGATCACATTCTTCTTACCTGTGATATAAGATTAAAACTAGCTAATCTCTCAAATAAACACAACAAGAAAAAGAGAAAAATAAATGTGCTGAACATAAACAGAATATGTATTCAGAAAGACAAGTGATAATCTACGAAAGAAAAACATGGATATCTGACAACACATGGAATATCATCCAGAAAAGAAGAGATATAAGAAATAAACTCCTGATCGATAACAGCTCCAGTTTAAAAGAAGAACATAAAAATATATGCAAATAAGTCAAATTAGCAGCAAGAAAAGATAAGAGAAACTATTACAATAATATAGCCAGTGATGCCCAACAAGCAGCTGAGCAAAATAACAATAAGCTTCTATACATGAAGATAAAAACTCTTAAAAATAAAGGTCCAAACAAAGAATACCCAATAAGAAATAATAATGGACAAATAATAACATCCTCACAGCAACAAATGGAAAGATGGAGAGAATTCTTTCTAGAAATAAACAACAACAATAACACGGAATGGCAGGAGAATATCTGGGAGAATATAAACAACAATGATCAAAGTAGAATTAACTCAAATCCGCCAACAACCAGGGAAATCTATGATATAATAAATAAATTGAAAAATAACAAAGCGGAGCTGACGGAATAGCTGCCGAAATCCTGAAGATCGACTCTCTACAAAGCGCAAGATCATTACAACCAATTATATCTAGAATCTGGGCAAATGAAAATATAAGTAAGGAATGGAAGAAAGGAATTATAATAAAAATTCATAAGAAGGGTGACTCTAGCTTATGTAGTGATTGGAGAGGTATAACAATACTTAACTCCGTGAACAAAATCCTAGCATTAATCATCTATGATAGAATCAAAGATCATATAGAAAACAACATTAGAATAGAACAACAGGATTTAGAGAAAATAGAAGCTGCACAGAACATTTTAATACAATTAGGGTTATAGTAGAACCGTCAAATGAATACAACTCACCATTATACCTGGCATTCATTGACTTCACAAGAGCTTTCGATATACTAAATAGAGTTGCAATTTGGAAAGCCCTGCAAATAAAAGGCATTCCGGAGAAAATAATCGACATTATCAGGGCCATGTATTCGAACGCAGAAACACAAGTTCTACATAAAGGAAATCTAAGCACACCCTTCAGTATCATTAATGGCGTCAGACAAGGATGTCCACTCTCACCTATCCTACTCAATATTGTAATTGACGAAGTTATGAGGAAAACAATTAATGGACATGGTATTAAGTGGAATATCATAAATAAGTTCGAAGATCTAGAATATGCTGACGATATATGCCTCATAACTCATACCTATGACGATATGAAAGAAAAAATAAATAGATTAAACAGATATGCGAAAGAAGTAGGTCTGCAAATAAATATGACGAAAACAAAGATAATGAGATGCAATACCAATAACCAGAGAGTCCTAGAAATAATTAATACACCAATTGACGATGTAGAAAGCTTTGAATATCCAGGCAGTATCATAAGCACAGATGGGGGAACAATAAAAGATATTGATAACAGACTAGGCAAAGCAAGGATGATATTTGGAAGATTGAGAAATATCTGGAAATCCTCTCAGATCTCAAGAAGTACAAAGCTGAGAATTTTCAACGCCTGTGTTAAATCAGTTCTGTTATATGGCAGTGAAACCTGGCTAACCACCAACAGACTTACGAATAAGCTACAGGTTTTCAGTAATAAATGCCTCCGAATAATTTGTCAGATATTCTGGCCAAATAGAATATCCTACAGTCAACTCTGGAGTATGTGCCGGGAAGATCCAATAGAAATACAAATTAGAAGGAAAAAATGTAAATGGATCGGGCACATAATAAGACGACCAGAAAGTATGATAGCCAGACAAGCTCTAGATTGGCAACCACAAGGCAGAAGAAGCATAGCGGAACAGCTGGAAAAGAACAACATTGAAAGAGGGAGAATTAACAAAACATGGCCGCAAGTAAAAGCTATTTCACAAAACAGAAATAGATGGAAAGGCTTAGTGGATGCCCTATGCTCCCTAGGGGAGTTGTAAGGAAAAAAAAAAAAAAATTTTATAAGAAAAATTGAAAATATATATATTAATTTACAATTGGTGAAGAAAAATATTTTTCTATATTATTACCATTTGGACAAAAAAATTAAATTTATAAGGAATTAAATATTAATATAAATTAATCACATTTAACTTTTCTAAAATTGCTTAATTTCAATTAATTTTTGTCCATTACATGTAATTGTAATTGGATTTCTTCATTACAAATTACATTTAACAGTAATTGGGAAATTACAATTACAAATTATATGTAATTGTAATGGCAAGACTTCAATTAAAAATTACATGTAATTGAAATTGAAAAACTACAATTACATGTAATTGTTAAAAATTCAATTGAAAGTATTTCTATATGTAATTTGAGGTATAATTGATTACAAAATAATTTGTTTTAATAAACAAAGCCATAAAATGCTTACATAAGTACGATTGGCTTACCCCAACAAACGAAATTTTTAAGTGCACCGGATATCTGAAGTTACACGAACTCATCATTTTGGAAAAATCTAAACTAATTTTCAAAATAGAAAAAGGGGTTTAAAAAAAAAACGTCATAATTACCAAAAGAAATAATATTCATAATTACAATACAAGAAGGTTGAACAATTTAAATCATGCCAAATCAAGAATAGAGTTATCACGCAATAGCTGTCTCTTTTCATCAATAAGAATTTATAATAAATTGCCAATGGATTTAAAAAGAAGCTCAAACTTGAATATTTTTGTCAAAAAACTGAAACAATTACTAAAGAATAATGCTACATTTGTAAATGGCTTAACGCAGGAGTGAAACAATGCTTATAGCATATAATGTTATGAGCTACGATATTGTATTTATGTAATTATATATGTATATATGTAAATATATTAAAATTTTAAATTTACTTTGTTAATAATATTAGGAAGTAACTGCGATGTTTTATACCAAAACTATAAGTTTTGTTTATATCAAAGTTACAAAATAAAACAAAAAATAAAATTACAAAAATAAATGCTCTACTTTTAAGGAAAAAAAAAAAAAAAATGTAAAAAAAATATGTATATCACTAAGTAAATTTAAACAATAAATAAAAAAAAAAAAAAAAAAAAAAATTAATTAGATCCAAGTCTATGTAGTATTATATTTGTTTCTGTTACTGTTTTTGTTTTGTCTAAATTTTTTACAGTAAAACCGTTGAGTTCATCAATTCCCTGGATATTCAAACGTCCACTAGTTGGTGTTATTAACAGAAACCATATCAACATCATTTGTATTCTCTGAAAATTTTAATTTTCTCTAATTGTCTGTATCTATTAATTGTTTATATCTATTAGCTTTATAATTTTTTTATAAACCCTTCTGTTCTAGTTTCCTCGTAATATTCGCTATTTTTATTTAAACTTTCAATTTTCTTTAATTTATTTGTTTCCATATACATTTTAATTTTTCCGAAATCTATCTTACGATCTTCCACTTCTTTTCGTGTGCTTTTTATTGAAGAGTGAAATCTTGCATTATATCCGCATTGTGCGGATAAATTGTTATTAACTAATTAATTACTCCAAATTTTACGGTTAATGAATTATGGAATCTTTCAACATCACTGGGTGACTATTTGGTTTTGTCAGATGTAGTACTGTACCCTGTTCTTGTAAGAATTCTTTGTTTTGTATTATGTTTAATTCTTTATCTGCAATTATTTCCTTTGCTATCTTACTAAAGTGACTTTCTAATTGTTCTATTAAAGTCAATTCTATCTATCAATTATTTATTATGGCATTGATAACAAAAAAGTATAAAAAATACTTAACCTGAATGGTGAGGTGGTGCGGAAAAAAGAAAATAACTTCTTATAAGTAGGTATTAAAATAAATAAATTCAGAAAAAAATTATATACCTAATAAATCATAAAAAAAATTATATCAATATGTTATTGAAATCTATAAATTTAGATTTTAAAATAATTATTTTAGAACATTTTATGCATAATAAGATTTTGAAAATTTAGATAATTTAAAAATTTTCAGTTAAAACAAAATTACAATTGATCTCAATTCAACAAAAAACCTCTAAAGATTAAAAAATTTAGAAATAGAAATTTGAATACATACATACATCTTTACATAAACACTTCATAAAATTTCATAGATTCCATTCACAACTATGCACTTTGCAAGTTTTAGAAAAATTTATTTATCTAAACAAAAATGAAACAAGTTAAGGAACAGTCAGTCGGTGCAACCGACTTAGAAATACCCTACACCTATTTGGTTCAAATTTAAGGACATATCCATAAGTCATTTTAACACCATAAAAGCTGTTATTAATTTGATCGTAAGACATAGCAAATTAACTTTATAATACTAAAAACATTTTCTAATTAAACTATCTATTTAAAAAATATTAAAAATTCTTACTAATTTATCTATTTAAAAATATTAATAAAAAACAAACAAACTTGAAATAAATGAAAATATATTTATTCCAATTCAATTACAAAATGAAAAAATTCTAATTATTAAATTTTGTGATAAAAAGATAATCAAAGCATAATATATTTCATAATCCAAATTTTTAAAAATTGCAATTATTTTAAATGGTTAGTTTATATACCTAATAGAAAAGCTTACAAACGCAAAATATGCAATAAATGTATTTCTAAAATACAATTACAAATTTAGACCTTTTCATATAATTCATTTAAATATTCAAATAAATTTTACATAAATGCAGCAAGTACCTTTGAATTAAGCTGAACCACTCCAATTAAGTCTAGATTTCGGAGACGCATAGGACATAGGAAATATATTCTTTGGCTTTGAAATTAAACTCAACCAGAACCAATTCCCATGGTACTTTCATTACTAGTAACCTAGAGTTTAAATTTCATCAAAATACCGGCATTATTTTTTGAGTTAGGGTGTTTTAAGATATATGTTTGTTAGTCCTTGAACTTGTCAAGGGTTCCAGAACCCAAACCGTGGTACGATTTCGCCCAAATGCAGTCCCAGTCATACTTTCAATACTAGTTAACCCTTGTATACAATTGGAACGTTCTATCTTAATTTTAAGTTACTAGTTTTATTAATTTCGATGATAAGCTTTTACACATTTGGGGGTCTAAGAGAGGTCCTGAACCACCACTCCAAATGATCCCAAATTAGGGGGGCACGGAAGAAATAGTAAAGAACACCCTGGGCCAAATTTGAAGCTTCTACATTTGTTTCAAGTTACTATTTTTATTAATTTCGAAAATATGCTTTAAGGTCCTCGAAACTGAGTGGCTGGTCCCCGACCCACTAGTCCAATGGGGCCCAAATTTCAAAGACTTTTACGCAATAGGAAGGGACACCCTGATACCAAATTTGGAGGTTATATCTTCATTGGTTTCGGAATTACGCTAGTTTGGCCTAAATTCGATCAAAAAGTTCTCAGTTCCGAACCCATTGTCCAATCCTCACCGTACGTAGTCACCGCCGTAGTTTCATTACCAATAACCTACAGCACAAATTTCATGAAGATAGCCTCATTAGTTGTTGAGTTATCGTGATTTTTAATATATGTTGGTTATCCCTGACACCGACTAAAAGGTCCAGAATCCGAACCCATGGGCTGATTTCGCCCTTATACAGCCCGCGCTTTACTTATAGTACTAGTTAACCCTTGTGCACAATTTAAACGGTCTATCTTAATTTTAAGTAACTATTTTTAGTAATTTCGATTATAAGCTTTTAAAACTTGGGAGGTCTGAGAGGGGTACTGAACCACCACTCCAATTGATCCCAAATTAAAGGACCACGCAAGAGATAGTAAAGAACACCCTTGTGCCAAATTGGAAGCTTCTACATTTTTTCAAGTTTTTATCTTTATTAATTTTAAAGATATGCTTTAAGGTCTTCCGAAATGTGTGGCTGGTCCCCGACCCAGTACTCCAATGGGACCCAAATTCACAAGACACTTAGGAGATAGGAGGGGACACCCTGATACCAAATTTGGAGGTTCTATCTTCATTGGTTTCGGAATTATGCTCGTTTGGCCTAAATTCGATCAAAAAGTTCTAGGTTCCGAACGCATGGTCCAATCCCAACCTTACGGAATCCCCGAAGTAGTTTCATTACTAGTAACCTACAGCACAAATTTGATGAAGAAAGCGTCATTAGTTGTTGAGTTATCGTGATTTTTTATATATGTTCGTTAGCCCTTCGATCGATTAAAAGGTCCAGAATCCGAACCCATGGGCCGATTTCGCCCATATGCAATCCCCGCCGTACTTTCAGTCCTAGTAACCTACAGTTAAAATTTCATCAAGATAGCTCCATTATTTTTTGAGTTATCGTGCCTACGGACGGACGGACGGACGGACATGGCTATATCGACTCAGGCGGTCACGCTGATCACAAATATATATACTTTTCCATATCTAGCTCGCTTCCTTTAGGTGGTTACAAACACCATACCAAAGTTAATATACCCCTTTACCTATTCTATAGGTGTAGGGTATAAAAATCAAAACAAAAGGTTTCCCGTTACAATTTGAACCTCATAAGAAATTGAAAATAAAATATTTGGTCACCTTCAAATATTCATAAAGGTTATTTGTTATTGAGATCTATAAAGTTAGATTTTAAAATAATTATTTTAGAACCTTTATATGCATACATATCTATATAGGTATGTACGCAAGTACATACAAAATTAAATAATTTCTTAGAAAAAAACGAAATCAATTCGAAAAAATGAACTATGAATTTATGAATGAAAAAATCATTGTTTATACTAGTATGACTATTTGTCAAAAGGGTATACTAAATTTGCCATTACGTTTATGACGCAGAGAAGTAGGGGGGTAGATATAGACTCAAGTGTATGGATCGGATCAGAATTGAAAAATAAATCGATTTGGCTATGTATGTCCGTGCGTCTGTCCATCCTT
This sequence comes from Dolichopus griseipennis, assembly GCA_963082915.1. Lineage (NCBI taxonomy): Eukaryota > Metazoa > Arthropoda > Insecta > Diptera > Dolichopodidae > Dolichopus > Dolichopus griseipennis. The sequence continues at coordinate 288,859,198 of OY720441.1, forward strand.
TATTACGATAACTCAAAAATTAAAGGAGCTAGGATTCTGGAACTTGCAACAAATCGGATTTTTAAAAAAAACCGTCATCGCCATTGAAATTCAGCCAGTTTGCACAACGGTCTCGGGTAGCTGCCATATAACTTCTTGTTTTATGTGAACATTACTCTGTACTTATTAAAGCTGGGTATCTGAAATTTTTCCAAAAGTAGTTAGGTGTAATGGCCAAAGTTACTGGAAAAGTTGGTTGGTCTACTGCAGAGGGTTCGAGTAAGTGCCATACAACTCCTTCTTTTATATGAGCATTACACTACACCTAATAAAGCTGTGTATTTGAAATTTGGCCAAAAGTAATAAATCGGATGATATTATAATGTTTATACTACGGGTATCCCAGAGTTGACACAATCTACTCTACTACAAACTTCCTCGTTTTTTTTCTTATTCGATTTTTTTCTTTTTTTTAGAGTCATAGTATTCATATTCTTGAATCATGTTACATGTACTATGTAGAGTGAAAAATTTTTGAGAGAATAAAAATAAAGAGTATACTATAAAATAGAAATAGTTACAATACATTTAAATCGTGCCAACGATTTTAAGTGAATTTTAAAAAATATGCGGAAAAAGTTTCATACAAATTTTTAACATGAAAACGTTTATCTATATATAATTCTTAATCAATGGTATAACCGAGTGGTTACTTTCTTTTACATGATATAGCGAAATTTGTTTTGCAGCTTCTATCTCTGTTTCTATTTCTTGTCTCTAAATGAACATTTGATAAATTTTACTTTGAATACATTTCGCGAATACATTTCGCGAATTTTCTGTTGAACTATATTATATTGCGTATCTGGTAGTTCTGAATATATGCCTACTAACCCTTTGTTTAAATGTCTCCGAAATATTTCTCCTGAATTATGGAAATCATAGTCTGCTATGTAAATAATTTTTCTGCCAATTTTATTTCGCTTTCTTTAGTTTTATTATTAGTTATAATAATTTGAGTTTTATATTTATTAACTATTTCTTCCTCAATTGGAATATGGTCTAACAGTTCTTCCTCTGCGGATGTACATTTTAACATTATCATTTTCATTTTCTATGTTAAATAGTAAATTTAGTTCCGATCCTTCTTCTTGATTGTTAAGAGAATTTTCTTAATTTGCTTTATGCTTTTCTATTGTTAAAGCATTTACTTCGTTTTGTTCGCTTCTGCTAAGGAAATCGGCAACTTTATTTTCTTTACCTTCTAAATACTCTATATCAAAGGTATATTCACCTATTTTAATAACTAGCTTTGATGTCTTAGTAACATGTATTCACCTTTATACTTAGCATGTAAATATTTAATTGGTTGACATTTTCACATTTTAACTCTTTTTCTTTATAAAAATAAGATACATTAAATTTTAGAGAAAAAGAGAGTTAAAAGTGATAGAAGATCGTGCTAAAAAAAAATCACATATTCTCTTAAAAGAGATATTCTGGCAACCCTAACTATAGACATATAAAAACATTTCGTGTAGCACACATTTTTTATATAGTATATATAGTATATAAATTAAAAATAAGGATGTGTCTCAAACGATTGTGAATCTATGGAGTTGAATGAAACGTTTTAAGGCAGGTTTTCATGAGAAAATTTCTAATAAAAATTGGCCTTTATACTTTATTTTGTAATAAAAGTTTTTTTTTTTAATTTTAGATATAAACCGTATGTATTTTAGTTACTAATATATGACTTTTATTTTATTTACGTACTTTCAATTTAATAAATTAAATACCTAAAGTGGAAATCTGTTAAAAAAAATAATTCCATAAAAAAATTACAAAATTACATACAAAGGAAAAAATTGTTTTTAAAATCAGAAATTGCGCTTTAATGTAAGACATAGTTTAAAAAAAAAGTTTAACTGAGAAGAAAAAAATTTTCTTAAACGAAAGAAAGTATAATTTTAAATTTCTTTTGTATAAAATTTTTTAACAAAAATTTGTTACGACTGTTTCTTTAACTATTTATTATGTTCTTTGGCTAAATAATTACATGTTTAATAACTTTTTTTATATTTTTATATTTAGAACGTAGAAAAACAAGCCCTGCTCGAAAATATATTAAATATAATAAAATCGTATTCAAAATGGCAAAGATTGTATATGGAGTATAATGGACAGCTTGGTTTTACAAAAACAAACATCAACAATACTCAACAAATTTGATTTATACATGTTTCATCATCAAAAAAAATTCTATTTTAAAACTTTTAAATATTAAAATAAATATCTAAATTATTCATCACCACGTTTAATATTTATCGTCCAAAAACTATATATGTTTTGCAAAATAAAATGTAACCTCAAAAACTGAATTAAAAGTGGATAGGACTTATATGAATTGCTAGTTACTAATTTGTAAAGCGGATAAAAATTAATTATATATGTTAAATATGTATATAATAAAAAAAATCAATGTCTTCAAAAAAAGAAAGCCTAAGTAAAGATAAGCACTTTTCTAAATAAGAATAAGAAGTAAATCTTGAAATATTATAAAACATAAATACAAGTTGTTTCGTTCTTTTTTCAGTCTGTAGGCTTTCTCAATGGGACCAGACTTAACATTTAACCGAGACAACTTCTAAATATTCTTTCAACTTTTGTTGGCAGACCTGCTATAAGTATTGGAATAAGCATTCAATTAATATTTTTGCCGATAGTTAAAGTGTATTTAACGCAGTTAAAAATCTATCTAACAACCAACCAATAGATAAGAATCATGTTAATATCCATAAACATAGGATAAAATTAATATGGGTTCCATGATACTGCGAAATTCCAGGTAATGAGACAGACAAAAGTTGCTATTAGAAGTTCAAGCTAACTTCCATAAAACCAGCACTACAATGTAAAGGTAAGCTGGTTAAAAATCATTTACAACACGTTAGGCAAATTAAATGGAATAACTCAACCTATTTCTTGAAAATCCCAACATAACTGTATGGATAAGGAAGGAGATCTTGGTAAGTGCAGAAAATTAGAATTTTAGCACATTCTACCGAGTGTGCTAGGGTCATTACCAATATACTAATTTCTTTTTAAGATTGACCCACATGTCCGCTTTGTGGATATACTATAACTGTTAAACATTAAATATGCGCATTTAATACAAATCTTTATGTTAGTCAATGATATTTTAATAATTTTTGTTTCTTAGATTGCGCCTTTGAAAATATATATAAACTATGTAAAATATTTTTCAATTCAATTAAGTTTAGGAATATGAATAAAGAACCCCTTATTTTAAAAAATTTTATTAGTTTTATTTTTTAACTTTTTCGTTTATCGAAAACGTAAGTGGCGCAGTCGCTAGAATACATTTAACTGTGGTCCTTCAAATTTTACAACGGTTTATGGTTAAGTGTGTTCTATTTAGTATATAAGTAAAAAAATAAATAAAATTCTTAACTTAATTTAATTACCTAAGTTAAATTCTTATTCTTAACTAAATTAACTAAGCAATCATAATAATAAAAAACATTTGTGAAAAATTTATGACTTTAGTGAAAATTATTATTAATTTAAATATTCTTAAACATAATATTAAAATTGGAATTTTAAACCCACAAAGGAATATTGTGTAAATTTAAAAGTTAATTAGAACAATTCAAAGACAAAAAAATGCTTTAAATATATACTACAAGTCTAAGTGTAAACACCAAATTCATTTTAAACCCGTGAGTTATGTATTTTTATTATATATAAAAAAAACAACTAAGTTGGTTGTTTGCGGTCTTAAGACTGTTTTTATTAACAAATTTATTTTAACTTATACTAAAAATTAAAATTGATTTAATCAGCAATATTGTTTTTTTTTAATATAATATAATTTAACCTTGACTAACCAAAGTTAACATTAATTCATTCAACTTTAATGAATGAATTAATTAAATAACAGGAAATGCAATTTGGCATTTCTGTTAATTTATTTTTGGTTAGTGAAGTTTAAATTATATGTAACTCCCCCTTCCCTAAGTTTAAAACTCTCCTGAGTTCAAATTATAATACATTAACATTATTACAATTCAAAGATAAAAAATGTACTTAATTCTAATTTTTCAATGTTATAAATTTTGAATTGTTAGAGTAATATAAAATATTTTCTTTAATTGGCTCAAAGTACTTATAAGTTATTTATTATATCTTAGTATCTATAACATATTTTACAAATAATAGTTTTTGTTTTTTTAAATTGGAGTAGGCAAAAAATAAAATTTTAAATATTATAGAAAAAATATGCAACAATATATTTTAGGTAGAAGAACTAGTTCTTGCTTTACAAATATTCCAATTTTTTTTTTTTTTTTCACAGAAAAGAAAATACATTAATGATGCTCTCTTAAGAGTTACAATTTATTTTAATGAAATTCATTTTCTTTTACGTAACTCCTCCTTCCCTAAGTTGGAAACTCTCCTGAGTTCAAAATTAAAACTTAAAAATTAAAATATTAGTAATACTTGAACTTGAAAAAATAAAAAAATTTGGCAATGAAATGTTTGCTTACAAATTAAAATTACATTTAGAAAATAAAAGTTATAACATGATATTTGATATATATTTCTTTCTAAATGTTAACATAGGTCAGTTAAAATTTGAATTTAAAAAATTATAATAATATGTGTTAGACTTGTAATATGATTCTTTTTTATTTTTTTAATTTTTTTTTTTTTTTTGTAAAACTATTTTTGTTTAAAAATTAAATTAATAACGTTCTCTTAAGAGTTACGTAATATTTTATTTTAATTCAATTTATTTTTTTTTTTATTAATTTTAACATATTAAGTAAGAACATACAAAATTCCATATTATTAAAAATTTTACACAATGAAAAAAATTACTTACCAAAATTTTTTTGTGTTTTTGGTTTTACATTTTAATTTAATTTTATTATGTTATATCATGTATAAAAAGTAACAAAAACAATTTTATTATTATTATTTTTTTTTTTTAATTAATTGTCAAGAACTTATTATTATAGTAATATAATATCTTAAACAAAAATTTTTTGTTTTTGAGGAAAAAAAATTGTTTAATACTTAGTGTAGTAATTATAAGTTGTAGTTACTTATTTATAAGCATATACTTATACATAATTAGATTTCATATTTTATTAGAAAATATTGACCTTATTTAATTTTGCATTAACTTAATAGGGTTTGCATATTAAAACAGGATTTTAATATTAATTTTCACTATTTTTATATTTGTTTATAATTGTTTTAAAATCTATGTCATGGTCAATATCGATTTTTGTATTTTGCTGGATGTTTTTTTATAACACCGATTTTAATTCGTTTTTGTCTATATATAATGTAAGAAATAAAAATTATTATTATTACTACGATTAAAATTATTGTCCCTAATGTAAAACAATGACTTATATTTTTATGATACTCTAGTTCTTTTATTTTTTTTAAAATTTTTTTCCTGACTAAGTACAATTTTTTCAAATGATAAAATTTCGTTATTATTGAATGTTACATTTTCAATCACGGTTATTTGAGTTGTCGGCAAATTTAAATGGACGTTTAATGTTAGTTTCGTGAACGTTATTTGAGTTATATTTTTTAAATTTAGGTTCTTCCTTATGCCTAAGCGATTTATAATTTTTTATATAGCCAATTTTTCTCTTTTCATTGTAATCCTCTCTATTACAGTTTCTTGTAATAATAATATTTTGTTTTAAGTTTTTCAGTCTTTCGTACACTTTTATGTGGCCTACTTCTTTATTTTGAACAAGTAGTGGGCTTATTTTAATGGAAGAGTGGTAAGTATTACTGTAAATTTCTACGGCTTTAAGAATTTGTAATTTGATTGGTAGTTTTGCTTTTAAATTTAAAGATCTAATTTTCTCCGTTATAGTACCGTTAAGTCGTTTAATTTCGGCATTACCTGTATGACTATTAGGTTTTGTAACGTGGTATTCTATACCTTCTTTTTCACAAAAATCACAAATTTTGAAGCAAATTCATTGTTAAAAACTATTTTTTTTTTATTTTACCCTTAATACTAATAATTTGTCTTAATGCTTCTAATAATGTAAAGTGGCTTCTATCTTCCAAATATAGGGAAATAGCATGTTTAAAAAATTTGTCAATTGCGTTAAAGAAGTTATGCTTACTATTTGTGTAGATATCGATATGAATTATTTCATTTATCGTTTTAGGAGTTTCGGTTATGTGAACGTTTTTTGAATTGGTTTTCTGTCATATTTTGCTCCTGTACAGATATCGCAATTATTCAAAATTTCGTGTATAGTGATTTTAAGTTTAGGATTATAAATTTTATTTTTGAGATTTTGATAAGTTGATATTATCCCGATTCCTTTTTATGAAATAAAGATATTTCTTTTCTCAAGTCATCTATATTCACAATGCAAAGTAACTTCATTTAACGAATTTTACTAAATTTCTGTTTGGATATAAATGTATTAATTTTAATTGAAGTTTATTGTAATCTCTATCATTTAACTGACTATAAATTCCTACTCTTCCTTTTGTTATTTGGTTACTAAAATTGTTTGTATTTTCATTTAGATCATTTCTATCAATAAATATTCTCTTTTTATTAAAAATTTCTTCACATTCCGTGTGTTTTTTTTCGACAAGAACTAATAGTATTTTAAATCTATTAGTCTCTAATATTGGAATATGATCGTTCAGCTCTTCTCTTTGTGAATGAATCGTTTGCATATCCAATGATTCTGTTTGTGAATGATTTGAATTCATATTCAAGGTTTCTAATCCCACATTTGTTCTATTAGTACTTATATTTTCAGTACTGTTTTTGGGAGAACAATTTGTTTCACACTCTCCCACCCTGGATTTATTGGTCTCAAATAAATTAATTTCATTTGTGGTGGAGTCAATTCGACTTAAAAAATCGGCTACCTTGTTTTCTTTCCCTTTCATATAGTCCATTTTAATATTATACTCACCCAGTTGAATTAACCATCTTTGCAGTCTAGGGTTTATATCTTTACCTGAGTGTTTAGCATAAAGCCATTTATTTGGCTGGTGGTCCGTCTGCAAGTCAAATTCTCTACCGAATAAATAAGGACGAAAATATTTGGTTCCCCAAACTATCGCTAATAATTCCTTTAGATTGTTGAGTACCTTTTTTCATGTTCGTTAAGCGTCCTTGAAGCATAAGCAACTGGGTGGCCTTCTTGTGTAAGAACGGCTCCAATTGCTAGGTTGCTTGCGTCTGTTACAAGGTTAAACCTTTTATGAAAATCCGGATATCTGAGAATTGGGTGGTTCGTAATTATTTCTTTTAGTTGTTCAAATGCTGTTATGTAACTAGGGTCATTTATTTTAATTTTCATATCTTTCTTTAAGTATTTAATTATAGGACTTGCAATTTTTGCATAATCTCTAACAAATTTCCTATAATAGCCAGTAATATCTAAGAAAGATTTAATTTGCTTTTGGCTGGTAGGTAATTTTAAATTTTGAATTGTTTTGATTTTTGCAGGGTTTGGTTTGATACCTTGGGAAGTCACTATGTGGCCAAGAAACTCGGTTTCTTTATGTAAGAAATTACATTTGTCTACTTGGATTTTAAGTTTAGCTTGATTTAATTTAGTAAAAATTAATTTAATACTGTTCAAATGTTCTTCTAAAGAAGTGCTAAAAATAAGAATATCATCCAAGTAGACGACACATATTTTATTAATATATTCTCGCAGCATCGAGTTCATCAATCTTCGAAAGGTTGATGGGGCATTTTTAAGCCCAAAAGGCATTCTCAAGAATTCATAGTGCCCAAAAGGTGTTGAAAATGCAGTTTTTTCACTGTCTGACTCCTTCATTGATATTTGGTGGAAGCCCTTTGCAAGATCTAATGTTGAAAAATTTTGGGCTTTCCCTAGTTTATCCAATATGCTTTCGATATTGGGGATAGGGAACTTGTCATCTACAGTGTTTTCGTTAAGTTTCCTGTAATCTATGACAATTCTCCATTTTTTTTAAACCGGAGTTATCCGTCTTTTTTGGAACGATCTACAATGGACTATTGTATGGAGATATGCTTTCTTTGATAATACCTTGTTCAAGCATTTCATGAATTTGTTTCTCTATTTCTTTTTCATGAATTTGGGGGTACCTATAGATTTTTGAATATATAGGTCTGTTTATTTAAGTTTGTATTCCATGTTTTATTTCGGTAGTTGAAGGTAATTTATCTCCCTCTTTAAAGAAGAGTAGTTCAGTTGATTTTAATAAATGTACTATTTTTGTTTTCTCTTCTAAATTTAAATGGCCTAAACTTATCTTATTAATAAAACTATTGTCTAAAGATTCTATTGAACATATTTCACTAACAATGAAAGGGTAATAATTTTCTTCAAACGGGATTTTATTATTATTGATGTTCATATATTTATATTCAAGATTTATATCTGCTTTAAATGGTACTAAAAACTTTTGTCCCATTATAGCATCATAATTCTTACTTTTAAAATTAATTACTTTCCAGTTAACGGTTCCTGAAAGTTTAAATTCTTTGGGTATGGGTGTAATTATTTTATTAACAACTTTATTTGTGCGTTAATGGTAGAATAGTATGCTGGTTTATTTAATTTTTCTTCAGCAGAATTTTTTGAATATTTGGTTTTATAATACTGGTAGAGGATCCAGTATCAATTAGGCATTTAATTTTTTTATAGCCTAAAGTTATAATTATGATTGGAAGTTTAGGTACCGAGGCTTTTAATGAAAATTTACGTCTGTATCATGGTTTAGCTTAAAAACTTCCATAGGTTCGGGTCTAAATTTTCTTGTTTGTGAGAAGTCTTGTTTTGTTGTGTTAAAATTTTGTTCACTCTGAGTATAATTATTATTTATTCTATTACTATGATTGTAATTGTTTTCATAATATTTAGGTTTACTAAATTTGGTTTGTGAACTATTATTATCTTTTGGATTGGAAAACTTATAATTATTATAATTCTTATTAATAAAATTATTATCGTTATAACTGTTATCACTAATATTATTTCTATTTAAATTTTTGTTTCTACTATATATTTTGTTATATGAATTCAAATGTGGACGGCGGGATTATTAGAATTTTTTTTTTTTTTTTTTTTATAATTTTACATATATTTAAATATATGATAAGGTTCTTAATTTAATCTTTAGATTAAAATTTTTTTTCCGATTGCGCCAGTTATGTATTTTTAATATTTAAATAAAACAACTAAGTAAGACTGTTTTTATTAACTTATTTCTGTTAACTTATTTTTGGTTAGTGAAGTTGAAATTATATGTAACTCGTGTTTAAAAATAGGGTGGGTATATTAAAATTACTCCTCCGTTTGCAACGCATCGATCTAGACGAGCTAGATATAGTGTCAAAGGTACGTATTAAAAATCTGCACAAATATATTCCTTTATTAAAATTATCGAATATATTCAAATACTGTACTCTAATTCAATACATTCGTTCTCAAAGCTTTAAATATGGTATATACTCAAACTACAACTTAACTATATTTAATCTATTCGTTTTATTTCAAATAACAAATTGAAAAGCTTTTTTTTTTCATAAATACTTTGATGTCTTGAAAATCAAATTTCAATTCTTCCAAATCTTTTAAAATACACCAAGTATACCGAGTACTCTAAATATAATGACAAAGAAAAAGAAAAAAAGAAAACAAAAAGAAGATAAAAAAACAAACAAAGCAATGACAAAATAAACAAAGCTACATATTACTCATCGATATAATACATACTGGTTATACGTACTACATATTAAAATTTTTTTTATTATATTTGGTGTACTCGGTATATAAATTCAAATACTATAAATATTTTTATTATATTTGGTGTACTCCGTATATAAATACAAATACTATAAATATTCTATTTTCGGGTACACATAATAAATCAAATACATATTCATTCTATTCTACAATAATTTTGTATTTCATTTACTCTATTCTATAATCATTTGTAATGAATGCATTTGGTTTGAAAGCCTTCAAAACCGAATATGAAAAGTTTTACTTATTATAGAATGATTTGAAAGCACTTTTGAATACAATTGTGCAGATGTCTAGTACGTATCGGATCAGCATCGAAAAGTAAATCGATCTAGCTATGTGTGTCCGTCAGCACAATAATTCAAAAACTTAAACAAAGTAATTTTTAGACAATTTGTAGGTTTCATATTGTTTTTGGTTAAAATCGGACAAAGGCTTCGGGTTTTTCAAAATTAATAACTAAATAGAAACTAAATCGAAAAGGAAACAAAATGTAGCTAAATTATTAATCGCTTCATGGTGTAGGGGATAGGACATCGGACTTTTAAATAAAACGTCTCGGTTCAAATCCAGGTTGGGGTAAAATTTTATTTTTTTTTTAAAATCACCTTTTTATACCCTTAATATATGGAATAGTTAAAAGGGTATATTAACTTTGGTATGGTGTTTGCAACCATCTAAAGGAAGCGAGCTAGATATGTAAAAGTATATATTTTTGTAATCAGCCTGAGTCTATATAGCCAAGTCCGTCCGTCCGTAGGTACGATAACTCAAAAGATAATGTAGCTATCGTGATGAAATTTTAACTGTAAGTTACTAGAACTAAAAGTACGGCGAAATTGCATATGGGCGAAATCGGCCCATGGGTTCGGATTCTGGACTTTTTATTTTCTTTAAGGGCTAACGAACACATATAAAACATCACGATAACTCAATAACTAATGATGCTATTTACATTAAACTTCTGCTGCAGGATTCTAATTAAACTACGGTGGAGATTGCGTACGGTTGGATTGGACCAAGGGTTCGGAATCTAGAACTGTGATCGAATTTAGGCCAAACGAGCATAATCCCGAAACCAATGAAGAAAGAACCTCCAAATTTGGTATCAGGTGTCCCTTCCCATTTCCTTAGTGTCCTTGAAATTTGAGACCAATTGGATGAGTGGATCGGGAACCAGCCACACATTTCTGAAGACCTTAAAGCATATCTTTAAAATTAATAAAGATGGCAAATTAAAACTAATGTAGAAGTTTGAAATTTGGCTCATGGGTCTTCTTTACTATTTTACTCTTAGATCTTCCAAGGTTTAAAAGCTTATAATCGAAATTACTAAAAAAACTAACTTAAAATTAAGATTGAACGTTCCAATTGTGTACAAGGGTTAACTAGTATTTAAAGTACGGCGCGGACTGCATATGGGCGAAATCGGCCATGGGTTCGGATTCTGGACGTTTTAATCGGTCTAAGGGCTAACGAACATCATATATTTTAAAAACACCATAACTCAAAAACTAATGCCGCTATTTTGTTTAATTGTCTAGGTTACTAGTAATGAAAGTACCATGGGAATTGGTTCTGGTCGAGTTCGGATTCTAGAAGCTTTTGATAGAATTGAGGCCAAACGAGTATAATTTCGAAACCAAAGAAGATATTTCCTTTTTCCTATGTGTCCCCGAAACTTAGACTTGATTGTAGTGGTGGTTCAGATGCCTCCTAAGAAATCCAAAAATTTAAAAGCTTATCTTCGAAATTCATGAAGATAGAAACTTTAAATTTGGTATAAGAGGGTTCTTTCCTATTTCCTTTATAATTTAACACCTATATTTTTAAAAGGCTAAGAATTTGACCATAAAACATATTTATAAATTAAAAACAAAATCTTTTTTTAATAAACGATTAAATATCCTAATTTTTGAATTTTATTATATCATATATTTGATTGAAATGAAATATGAAAAGTTCTAAATTTGTAATTGTATTTTAGAAATACCTTTATTGCATATTTTGCGTTTATAAGCTTTTCTAAAAGGTACATAAATTAGCAATTTAAAATAATTGCAATTTTGAAAAATTTTAATTATTAAATATGTTATGCTTTGCTTAGCTTTTTATCACAAAATTTAATAATTCAAATTTTTTCACTTTTGTAATTGAATTGAAATAAATGTTTTTTCATTTATTTCAAGTTTTTTTGTTATTTAATATTTTTAAATAGATAAATTAGTAAGAATTTGTAATATTTTTGAATAATAGCCTAAAGTTATAATTATGATTGGAAGTTTAGGTACCGAGGCTTTTAATGAAAATTTACGTCTGTATCATGGTTTAGCTTAAAAACTTCCATAGGTTCGGGTCTAAATTTTCTTGTTTGTGAGAAGTCTTGTTTTGTTGTGTTAAAATTTTGTTCACTCTTAGTATAATTATTATTTATTCTATTACTATGATTGTAATTGTTTTCATAATATTTAGGTTTACTAAATTTGGTTTGTGAACTATTATTATCTTTTGGATTGGAAAACTTATAATTATTATAATTCTTATTAATAAAATTATTATCGTTATAACTGTTATCACTAATTTTATTTCTATTTAAATTTTTGTTTCTACTATATATTTTGTTATATGAATTCAAATGTGGACGGCGGGATTATTAGAATTTTTTTTTTTTTTTTTTTTATAATTTTACATATATTTAAATATATGATAAGGTTCTTAATTTAATCTTTAGATTAAAATTTTTTTTCCGATTGCGCCAGTTATGTATTTTTAATATTTAAATAAAACAACTAAGTAAGACTGTTTTTATTAACTTATTTCTGTTAACTTATTTTTGGTTAGTGAAGTTGAAATTATATGTAACTCGTGTTTAAAAATAGGGTGGGTTTATTAAAATTACTCCTCCGTTTGCAACGCATCGATCTAGACGAGCTAGATATAGTGTCAAAGGTACGTATTAAAAATCTGCACAAATATATTCCTTTATTAAAATTATCGAATATATTCAAATACTGTACTCTAATTCAATACATTCGTTCTCAAAGCTTTAAATATGGTATATACTCAAACTACAACTTAACTATATTTAATCTATTCGTTTTATTTCAAATAACAAATTGAAAAGCTTTTTTTTTCATAAATACTTTGATGTCTTGAAAATCAAATTTCAATTCTTCCAAATCTTTTAAAATACACCAAGTATACCGAGTACTCTAAATATAATGACAAAGAAAAAGAAAAAAAGAAAACAAAAAGAAGATAAAAAAACAAACAAAGCAATGACAAAATAAACAAAGCTACATATTTATTTATTTATTTATTTAACCAAAACAAGGTTTTTACAAACAAAAAAAAAAGAAAATATCTTATACTATTATTCATAATTTAAAATTTTAAACAGAATTTACAAAAAAAAAAAAAAAGTGTAAGAACAATTAACAAAAATTAGAATATTTAGGTCAAATTACAATACAAAGTTTTTTTTTTTTACTGTACAAAATATTAAAAATTTAAACAAAAAACAAAAAATGCTTACCGAACAAAAACAAAAAAGCAAAAGCACTGTATGAACGTAATTACTTATGATATAATATCATATAATATGTTAATATGTACTTGAACTTGAAATTATTATTAAGTTTACAAAATAGGTTCATTTAAAAATTTTTGCTTATGTTGATATTTAAAAGTGTTTTTAGATATATCTGTTGAGAAAAGATAACTATGTTTATTAAATGTAGTGCAACATCTGTTTATAGGTTCATTATTTGCGTATTGAGTTCTGTGAGTATTTTCAATCAAAAATTTAGTGTTTCTTGTTTGTCTAACTTCGTTATTTATTCTGACTTTATACGTTAGAAACTGAATATCAATATTTTTATTTAAGATGTCGAAAGTGAAGCAGGATGAAAGAATTTCCCTGCGTGATGCAAGACTTAACATTTTCAAGGTATTTAGTCTTGTAATGTAGCTTGGAAGAGTGGAGTACTCTGAAGGGTCATATTGGTTTCTTAGAGCAAATAAAAGAAACTGTTTTTGAACAGATTCAATTCTTTTAGAGTGTGTTTGAAATACCGGATCCCAAACAATGTGACCATATTCTAAAGTAGATCGAACCAAAGAACAATAAAGTGCTTTTGTTACTGCTACGTCATTAAACTCTTTGGCCCTTCTTTTAATGAAACCTAACATTTTATTTGCCTTTGCAATCATGTGTTCGTAATGAAGATTAAAATTTAATTTATCATCCAAAAGAATCCCAAGATCGGTCATGCTATTCACCCTTTCGAGAGCTAAATTGTCTATTGAATAATTGAAAAGTATTGTATTTCTTTTACGTGTAAAGCTTATGACCTTGCATTTCTTAATATTTAGTTCTAATCTATTGGATATGCACCATTCATGTAAAGAATGCATGTTTTCTTGAAGTAATTGAACATCAGAGTTATTCTTAATAACATGAAAAATTTTAAGATCGTCAGCAAATGCAATATGAGATACACCTAATAATTTTTCAGAAAGATTTGAAATAAATACATTGAATAGAAGTGGACCTAAATGGCTACCTTGAGGCACACCAGAAGTAACATAAATTGGGTTTGACAAATGGCCTTGGAATTTTATGTTCTGAGTTCTTCCAGTAAGATAAGAGCCAAGCCATGCTAAGAAAGAACCAGATATGCCCAAAGTTTCAAGTTTCTTCAGCAAAATATTATGATCAACACGATCGAAAGCTTTGCTAAAGTCCGTATAAATTGCGTCAACTTGGTAACCCTTCTCCATTTCATTTAAGATTTCAGAAGTGTAAACTACAAGATTTGTAGTAGTAGAGCGACCTTTTCTGAAACCATGCTGTTGTTCATTTAGTTTCATATTAATAATAGGTGTGATTTTGCCCACCACAATTTTCTCAAACAATTTTGGGATAGTCGAAAGGATGGCTATTCCTCGATAGTTTTCAACAGAAGCTTTGTCTCCTTTTTTATGAATAGGGGTCAAAAAAGATGATTTCCAAGCAGATGGGAAGATGCCTGACGAAAGTGATATATTAAATATAATGTGAAGTGGATATGTCAAATAACTAATGCAATTGTATAATAAAGAAGGAGCAATTAAATCCGGGCCCACACCTTTTTTAAGATCGAGGTTATTAATTGCTTCATAAATTTCATTTTCCGAAATATATAAATCTTTTATAATTGAATTAGTATTACTGACCGAGTTTGAAATTGGGATATTGATGGATACGTCAAGCGGACGAAAAACTTTTTGAAAGCAATCTGCGAAGAAATTACAGATTACATTAGGATTTGAAGAGAAAACATTGTCTTTAGACATAGAGTTTGGATACCCACAAGTCTTTCGTTTTGTATTGACAAAGTCAAAAAATTTTTTTGGATCCGTAATTAATTTACTACCGATCTCGGATACATAATTGTCATATGCCAAATTTGATTTGTTTTTAAATTCTAAAGCGAGATCCTTATACATATTTAATAAATTAGTATCAGGCTCCTTTGTAAATTTAATTTTTTTATAAAGTTTGTTGCGCTGATTGCGCAAAGTCCTAAGTTCTCGGTTAAGCCACGGTTCTGTGGTCTTATCCTTTTTACGTATTTTAGGTACGTAGGAGTTGACTATATGAAATAATTTCATATAGAAAATAGATACTGTTGAGTCAATGTTCTGTTGTCTTAACAGTTCGTCCCAATTAACAACCGATAAAGCATTATTAATGCTTTGATAATCGGCATTAAGAAAATCAAATACAATATTATTATTGTAAGATTTAGCAAAAAGTGGCGTGTTGGAAGAAAATTCAAAGATGACTGCGTTATGATGAAGTGAGTTGGAGAATAAATTAGCTGTATCATCAGCGAGTTTAACTTCCACTTTATCATATGCATTAGAAAATGCAAGATCTAACCACTTATTATTTTTGTTAGGAAATCTGATAATTTGCTGTAAGTCGTTACCATAAAACTCACTGATAATATCAAAATCAGTTTCGTCATTAAAATTAATTGGTAGTAGCAAGTTATCAGAATCGTCTACTATAAACGATAGTGAAGGACGATTGAAATCCCCAAATATGAATATTGAATCATCCTCATTCAATTTTGATATAATATCATGATACATATCAAAGAAATCAGAATATGAGGAATTGTCAGTATTGGGCGGAAAGTAAACGATTCCAAGGTATAAAAAATTTTTACCTAAGTTCACTTTTATAAATTTATGATCGAATAAAATAGATGTCCTAGTATTCAATGGAGTACTAGACAACTCGTTATTAACTGCAAGAAGAACACCGCCTCCACGGGAACAGTTTGTAGAATTGTAATCCCTGTCTTTTCTGTAAATTGACCAATTACTGTCCAGTATTTCTTGATTTTTGAAGGAATCATTTAGCCAGGTTTCGGTAAAAGCTAACACGTTGAATTCACAGGACTTAGCATCAACATATAGTTTTTTTAGCTTACCTCTCATACCACTACAATTATGATAGAAGATTTTAAGTTTATTATTATCTTTATTTTTATGTACCTTAAAGCTAGATGATGTATGAACTGAAACTAGGTTAATATTAATGCTATTTTTTCCCACTAAGGGGACGAAAAAAGTCACTGTAAACCTTCTTGATCAATAAAAATTTTAATATTGAGTTTGGTTTTACCGTCAACACAAAGGTCATCATCTTCCTTATGCAAATAGGCTAAATAGAGTCTTACATTTTCGTAAATTTTTTGATCTCTAAAACGCGACAGAACATAAGTATGATCATCTTTCGCTAACGCGTTTTTCGTTAATCTAACTATAGGAGGCATTAAAGGATTAACGAAACTTGCATTGGAAGGAGTAGAAATAGATGCTATTGGCGTATTAATACATGAAGTTGTAATGCAGTTAAAATTTGAAATTTGTGTACATGGAGTACCGACTATAATTGTTTCTCCCTGCTTAAAGTTAGGATATTTGTGTTTAGACGTTATTGGAGTTGTTGTGCTAATTAAATTTGAATTTGAATTTGTGGTAATTAAATTTGAATTTGAATTTGAGTTTGTAGAAGTGGTTGAATTGCACATTGTGTTAGTCATTATACTTGAATTTGTACTACTAACCGAAATTTCAAGTAAATTTAAGTCTGGCTTATTTAACGAATAAGTAACTAAGTTAGACGGAGGCAAATAGTTATGAAATTTAACTGGTGTTTGAGTTAATAAAATGGGTTGTGTATTGTATGAATTTAAACTATTGTTATTATTATTATTATTGTTATTATTATTATTGTTATTACTATTATTTTTATTATTATTATTGTTATTGTTATTATTATTATTATTATTATTATCATTATTATTATTATTATTATTATTATTATTATTATTATTATTATTATTATTATTATTATTATTATTATTATTATTATTTTTATTTTTATTATTATTGTGTAAAATAGGCTGTGTTTTGTGTTTGCTTATAATATTTTTTTTATTATTTGTGGACTTAGTGTTATTGCATGTATTTCTGTTCTTGTTTTTATCTGTGATTGTTTTGCTATTAACATTATTGATATTAAGTTTAATTTTATTTTTATTTTTTACTGAATCTAATTTACTTTTTACTGAATCTAACTTACTATTGTTTGACTGTTTACCTATATGTTTAAAGATGGATATTTTTGTCCCTTTGTTCCACAATTTAATATTATTTATTTCCTGGACTTTTGTTTCCGGTACGCTAACTTTGAAAGTATGATACTGCGGTTTATATTTCAGCCACTTAGGTGTGATTAATTTACAATGAACCTCTTCAAAATTCAACCTCTTTTTTATGTATCTGACTAGTTTCTCCTCTGTTGTATTAGTGCTAAGGTTGGAAATCCTTAAGTTAAATTTAGGTTTAATTGTAACTTCTGGTGGATCAACTGCTTCTATTTCGATTGAAATGTCGTCATATTTTTCTTTGGTTGATTCAATGATAACCGTCTTAGCCTTATCTACATCGTTTATTTCATCAAATAGTGATTTAGCTGCATTGTTTGAATATAGATCATTCTGATGCGAAGCACTGCAAGTTTTAACACCATCCTGAATTGTTTCTATTTTGGCCTTAAGGATATCTAAATCGGCCAATACTACATCTCTAAAGCTCATTGAAATATCAGTTTTATTTATATTTTCTGAATTAGAGATGAAAAGTTGCTTTAAA
This sequence comes from Dolichopus griseipennis, assembly GCA_963082915.1. Lineage (NCBI taxonomy): Eukaryota > Metazoa > Arthropoda > Insecta > Diptera > Dolichopodidae > Dolichopus > Dolichopus griseipennis. Next base: position 288,877,227 of record OY720441.1, read on the forward strand.
TTGTCCATCGCATACAAAAGCTTATTATTAATTGGATCTTGTGCTAATGAATTTTCAATAATGTTCTTAAACGTTGAAATTTCCGTTTTTAAATTATTTGTTTCAACTTTAATTAGCTCACTAACACTTCTTTTTTGATCATTTTTGAAATTGTTAAGAGTGTTATTTAGTAGTTCGAAATTTCTTTCCATTTCCGTAAAGCTGGCTGTATTGTTCTTTACAACTTCCAATAATTTCACAACTGTACCTTGAAAATTTTCTCTAACGGCATTAATGTTTGACGATATTTCATGAGAAAATTTTCTCAGATAAGTTTGTTGATCTAAACAATCTTCACAAACAAAATGCTGCGTCAAGAAGTTGTTATACCAATTTCTAGGAGCGTTTAAACAAACCCCATGAAATTTACGGTTACAGAACCCGTTACAAGTTACTGAATCTGCTTTCATTTCAGTAACTAAACAATTGTTTACACTGCATTTAAATTCCATTGTAATAATAAGCAATATAAATTATTTAAAATTGCAAAAAATAAGTTCACTTTGATGATTCACTTTAAATATAATTATATTGTTGATTATGATTTTTTAATTTTGTATTTTTTTTTTTTATTTATTTTTTTTTTTTTTTTTTTTTTTTTTTTTTTTTTAATACTCATCGATATAATACATACTGGTTATACGTACTACATATTAAAATTTTTTTTATTATATTTGGTGTACTCGGTATATAAATTCAAATACTATAAATATTTTTATTATATTTGGTGTACTCCGTATATAAATACAAATACTATAAATATTCTATTTTCGGGTACACATAATAAATCAAATACATATTCATTCTATTCTACAATAATTTTGTATTTCATTTACTCTATTCTATAATCATTTGTAATGAATGCATTTGGTTTGAAAGCCTTCAAAACCGAATATGAAAAGTTTTACTTATTATAGAATGATTTGAAAGCGCTTTTGAATACAATTGTGCAGATGTCTAGTACGTATCGGATCAGCATCGAAAAGTAAATCGATCTAGCTATGTGTGTCCGTCAGCACAATAATTCAAAAACTTAAACAAAGTAATTTTTAGACAATTTGTAGGTTTCATATTGTTTTTGGTTAAAATCGGACAAAGGCTTCGGGTTTTTCAAAATTAATAACTAAATAGAAACTAAATCGAAAAGGAAACAAAATGTAGCTAAATTATTAATCGCTTCATGGTGTAGGGGATAGGACATCGGACTTTTAAATAAAACGTCTCGGTTCAAATCCAGGTTGGGGTAAAATTTTATTTTTTTTTTAAAATCACCTTTTTATACCCTTAATATATGGAATAGTTAAAAGGGTATATTAACTTTGGTATGGTGTTTGCAACCATCTAAAGGAAGCGAGCTAGATATGTAAAAGTATATATTTTTGTAATCAGCCTGAGTCTATATAGCCAAGTCCGTCCGTCCGTAGGTACGATAACTCAAAAGATAATGTAGCTATCGTGATGAAATTTTAACTGTAAGTTACTAGAACTAAAAGTACGGCGAAATTGCATATGGGCGAAATCGGCCCATGGGTTCGGATTCTGGACTTTTTATTTTCTTTAAGGGCTAACGAACACATATAAAACATCACGATAACTCAATAACTAATGATGCTATTTACATTAAACTTCTGCTGCAGGATTCTAATTAAACTACGGTGGAGATTGCGTACGGTTGGATTGGACCAAGGGTTCGGAATCTAGAACTGTGATCGAATTTAGGCCAAACGAGCATAATCCCGAAACCAATGAAGAAAGAACCTCCAAATTTGGTATCAGGTGTCCCTTCCCATTTCCTTAGTGTCCTTGAAATTTGAGACCAATTGGATGAGTGGATCGGGAACCAGCCACACATTTCTGAAGACCTTAAAGCATATCTTTAAAATTAATAAAGATGGCAAATTAAAACTAATGTAGAAGTTTGAAATTTGGCTCATGGGTCTTCTTTACTATTTTACTCTTAGATCTTCCAAGGTTTAAAAGCTTATAATCGAAATTACTAAAAAAACTAACTTAAAATTAAGATTGAACGTTCCAATTGTGTACAAGGGTTAACTAGTATTTAAAGTACGGCGCGGACTGCATATGGGCGAAATCGGCCATGGGTTCGGATTCTGGACGTTTTAATCGGTCTAAGGGCTAACGAACATCATATATTTTAAAAACACCATAACTCAAAAACTAATGCCGCTATTTTGTTTAATTGTCTAGGTTACTAGTAATGAAAGTACCATGGGAATTGGTTCTGGTCGAGTTCGGATTCTAGAAGCTTTTGATAGAATTGAGGCCAAACGAGTATAATTTCGAAACCAAAGAAGATATTTCCTTTTTCCTATGTGTCCCCGAAACTTAGACTTGATTGTAGTGGTGGTTCAGATGCCTCCTAAGAAATCCAAAAATTTAAAAGCTTATCTTCGAAATTCATGAAGATAGAAACTTTAAATTTGGTACAAGAGGGTTCTTTCCTATTTCCTTTATAATTTAACACCTATATTTTTAAAAGGCTAAGAATTTGACCATAAAACATATTTATAAATTAAAAACAAAATCTTTTTTCAATAAACGATTAAATATCCTAATTTTTGAATTTTATTATATCATATATTTGATTGAAATGAAATATGAAAAGTTCTAAATTTGTAATTGTATTTTAGAAATACCTTTATTGCATATTTTGCGTTTATAAGCTTTTCTAAAAGGTACATAAATTAGCAATTTAAAATAATTGCAATTTTGAAAAATTTTAATTATTAAATATGTTATGCTTTGCTTAGCTTTTTATCACAAAATTTAATAATTCAAATTTTTTCACTTTTGTAATTGAATTGAAATAAATGTTTTTTCATTTATTTCAAGTTTTTTTGTTATTTAATATTTTTAAATAGATAAATTAGTAAGAATTTGTAATATTTTTGAATAGATAAAGTAATTAGAAAATGTTTTTAGGTTAACTATGTCTTACTAAAGATAATGAATACAACTAGATGTGCACTCTCATATAAACATTTTTTTAAAAAATAAAACCCTAATATGGGTCTAATATCATCATACATTTATACACGTTAAAAATTAAAAAAGCTTTTAAGAGAGTTAAAAATATAAATAAATCACGTGACTGTCGATTAACTATAGTAAAGAGTTTTATTGAAACACATTTACATTATTTTTTCTTTAATATGTCTACACGTCTTTCTCTATATGTATTATTTTATTTATATGCAAGAAATTTTAAATTTACAAGAAATTTAATTTTTTTCTTTATTAGATTTCTATTTTCTGAATTTAAAAGATCATATACTCATTTGATGGCTCCAAAATATAACGACGTAAGTCAAGTTTGATATGACGATTAGAATATTTGTCTTAGGTATAAGTAAATTCATATATTTTTTTTTTACTTGTTAATTTTTATAATTAATATTCTTATAAATAATATTTTTTTGGTTTTAAGTATAGTTACAACGAAACAAAATTAAAACAAGGTAGAATGTAAACCAAAGGTTTATAAAGGCGTACATTTCCGCAAGACAATATAAACATTTCAGAATACTGTGACTTGTACTAAAATTTGTAAATTTTCTAGGAGATCTCTCTTTCTTTAAAATTTCAAGACTCTAGCTATAAGCATTGCGGAGTTATGAAGGAAGCAAAATCATGCAATATTTTAATTTGTATTCTTAATTTATTCAAAAAAATAACAAAGTTATAATAAAATATATTTCCAATATTTTTGAACTCATTTTTCTTAAAACATCATTTTAGATTTACATCGTTATAATTTGGAGCCATCGATAAATTATAATTTCATAAATCGTATTTATTCATATTTCAAAATTAAATATTAAAAAAATAAAGTAAACAAAGCTTTTATTTTGCTTTTATTTTTTTTTTTTTTCGTTCTCTAATTTAATAATGAAAAGAGTATAAAGCTTTAAGGTTTTTTAGCACATTTTCAAAAAATTTTGTAAAAATGTGCCTATATAGCTTCACTCTGTCCGTCCGTCCGTCCGTCCCTTTTTACCTACGATTGACACAAAAATATCAGGAATGGGTAGGTATTGCAATAAAAATAATTTAATGTTAAAACTTTTTTTTGTAGCCCTCCCCGTTACGGAGCTACAGCCCCACAAACTCGAAAAAAGCCCCATATTTAAACAGTTATAATTAGAGTTCTATAAGGTATATCTCCAACCTGAAAACGGTAACAGACAGCTGTTTTTATAAGCTTTACAAATTTTTAAAAGTCAATTGAATAGGGTTACCATACGGTACTAAAATTTACCGTTATTCAAAACTAAGTTTTACAAAATTTTTGGTCCCTCATAACTTCGGAACGGCTAAATCTAGAAACTTGAAATTTTGGGAAAAGTTAGATCCTTAGAAATAAGTAAGAGTCAGTTAACAAAATTTTTTTGTCACGCTCCCTCTTTAGGAGCTGTAAGGGGTCGAAAATTGAAATTTTGCTAAAAATTTAGCTTTTAAACACCTATAACTTGAATACCTGTCAAAATTTTTTTTCAAATTGTTTCTTAGTCTTAACCATTTTTGGTTAGATAATAATATTCTAGGTAAAATTCCAAATTTTTTTTGGAGTTCAAAATTGATTTTCTAGAACCGGAAAAAAATAGAAGGGTGAACACAGGAGGGGGGTGAGCAGTTCCATCATAAGTTTGATAAGCAAAAATTTGGGAACCTTCCCCATTGAAGGGCTACAAGATCTTCAAAATTAAAACTTTTATGTTCTTATAAAACAGTAACTTATTCACCAGTGTAAGTTTTTCCAAAATTAAACGTTAACATTGAAGCTCCAACATTATATTTTTCACTTATTAACAGGTTTTCTTGAATGCATTGGGGTTGTATTCTAAGTATTTCACTATTAGTCATATAATTAATTATTAATGAAATAACAAAATTATAATATTATCATAATATATATTTTTATAAAAATAAATGATAAAATACTCAGTAAGAAACCGTATATAATTTTGAAAATGTGCTTTTTAAAAACCCTTGGTTTTTTCCCCTCACTTGTTTTTTATTTTTTTTTTATTTTAAAGAGCTTGAATTTTAAGGTTTTTGTTTTATATGGACTGTGCACATCTAGTTGTATTCATTATCTTTGGTCTTACCATAGACTACATAAATATCAAGCCGGAACAAGACCTCTAAGAATGTATTAGTGCAAAATTTAAAAATGTATTGTGAAAATTGAGAGAGTTTGGACAGTTTTCTTTTTTCATTCTGTTGCTTAGAGAAAAGTAGAAAATTATGAAATTTTAGCAATTTTCATTTACAACTTTAAATATGAAATACTGCCCTAAATATATCGAAATTTATTTTAAAATAAAATTCAAAATTTTCTAACACATATCAAAAGTTCAAGGTTTAACTCGAACTTTTAACTATATTTTTCTCAAAATATATTTTTCAAGTTTTTCAACCATTTTGAAATGTTTAAAAAAAATTTTTTTCTTAGCTGTCTGTCAATTTTTTAAAAGCTTTCTAGACAAAATTAGGATAAAACAGGTAATAAAATTTAATTTTATATAGAATTTTAATATATTTAATTTTAATGAAAATATATAAATCAGCTTGATGACACGATTTGTTGGAGCATTTTCTCTACCAAATTTTGTTCGAAATTTCCTAATTACATCTTGAAACCTTTTACCATTTTCAAAAAATGTTGTAATAACAAAAACACGTTGTTCCTTCGTGTAACGTTCCATATTAACTAACCCGAATGTATTTAGAATATACCTAATGAAACCTCGTGTAAAAATTCCAGGTAGAAAAAAAATGGCGACAAAATCCATATTCGAAATAATTAAAGATAAAAAAATCAAATTTGATACACCATTTCCTATTTCCGTTCTTATTTAAAACTTTTAGATTTTTAAAAGGCTAAGAGTTTTACTATAAAATATAATACATATTATACTTTATAAATTAAAAACAAAATATTTTTTTAATACACGACGAATCTTTATTTTATTGAAGTATTACCATAGGTAATATATAATTAAGAAATTGCGTACGATACTTAAGTTGTAAAATTTATTTGTATTTTAGAAATATATTTATTGCATATTTTGATTATTAAATTTTGTGATAAAAATTAAATAAAGATATTTTTAAATACATAAATTAGTAAGAATTTTTAATATTTTTGAATTGATAAAATAATTAGCAAATGCTTTTAGTATTATAAAGTAAATTTGGTTAGCCATGTCTAGTGATTGCAAAAAACCGAAAATATAGTAAAACCGGTTTTACGGTTTTTTTAGCGTTCAAAACCGAAAACCGGATTTAAAACCGGTTTTCCTAGAATTTCATAAGTAAAAAAAACAGTAAAAAAACATGTCTTAACAAAAAATTTTTTTATTTAAAACAAATTAAAACAAGTAAATAAAATATCCATTGTAGTTATTTTACATTCAGCAATAACCAATAACTTAAAAAAAAATATAAAACTTAAAAAAATATAAAAAGGAACTTTTTGTTATTATTTGTACTTTTTTAAAACTATATTATGTGGGATACGCCACTCTGGTTCTGACACCCTCATATAAATTTAGGTATATAAAAAATCAATTTGCTGTTTCATTTTTGAAATATGCCCTCAGGAAGCAAAGTGCATCAATACTGGTGTCATTGAGTCGAGATCTGAGTGCATATTTTACCGGCAGTCGAAAATACTCGCTCGGATTCAACACTTGTTGGTTGAATAGATAATAAAACGTTGTAAACCTTATCCAACAGTTTACCTCTGATGCCTTCCGCTTCATAGAATGCCATTTCTCTCTTAATTTTATTAAGAAGATTTTCATTTCTTTTTTTTTTTTTTTTTTTTTTTTTCTTTATTAACAATTGATAAAAATTAATATTATACATAAATGTTACAATTAGAATTTAATTTGACCTTTGCCGACGCAATCTGGTCGTATAGAATTTTACAATATTAAAGTATAATTTATTAATAGATAATAAGGTATAATTATTGTTTTTTTTTTTTTTTTTTTTTTGTTTGGATCATAAAATATTTAAAATAATTCATATTATAATTAGGAACCAAGATTTAGTTAATATTTTTTTTTATTTTTCTTGACATATTATGTAAACATCAACTATAAGAAATTATTTTTTTTTTTTTTTTTTTTAATTTTTATTTATTTTTATTACTTTATTATTTACTTAAATTGCGATTGTTTTCAAAGATCTTCTTATAATTTTATTTTTGTTTTGTTTTAATAACCTGTTTTGATTTTTTTTCTTTAACATTTTTTTTTCTTTATCATTTTTTTAACTCAAGCCCTTGCTAATATAATGTTATGAAAGTACTTAAACAATTGAAAATGAAAATGAAAGTTGATTATGAATAGATAAGTTTAACTTTTCTTTCAATGTTAAATTATCATTAATAATTTCACAATCTCTGTTTTGCTCATCAGAAATTTCTGTACAGTTTTCAATTTCATCAGCAGCATTATTTCCGTTTGAAATTGAAAGTCTTTCCAAGATGTGGAACAATATTTTAGAAATAGCAACTTTGCTTGGATTTTTGAAATTTAATCCTGTTTCTCTAGAATTTTGTCTGCTGTGCCTGTTGCCATTTTCATTTTCTTTATAATTTTCAGCATTATGAAGATATTGAAGTGTACCCGAAAAAATTGTGCGGCGCTCCTTAATTCGTAATTCTAAAGCAACCTGAAATTCATAACTTAAGGGACAATTTACCTTTTGTATATTTTCTATAATAAAATTTAAACAGGCATCCGCTGTAAGCAGATTTGCATCTCGTCTGCATAATGCTTCAACTCCCAGCATTACAGGTGAAAGAATAGAAATCGTTGTATCTAATAAATTAATTTCAATATCTGAAAATGTTAAATCAGATTTTATATCAATCAATGCTTTTTGAATGCACGTTCTTAATTTATAGAATCGTTGCAACATTATGATCAAACTGTTCCAACGAGTTCTAGAATCTAGTATCAACATAAGTTCTTTTCCAAATTGTTCCTTCACATATTTTTGTAGAAGTGCATCATTTTTGGTTGGAGAACATCTAAATAATTTTACAGCTTTTCTTACTTTAACTATTACAGAATTTAAGTTACTATGTGACAGTGACAGTGGAACATTATGGATTTGGCCCTCTACATCTACATCATTATTTACTACTGCAAAAACTTCATTATCGGTGTTATATTCTTCATCGTCCTCATCAAAATCATCATAATTAACACAGTTAAAATCTGATATTTCTAAAGCTGGATCGTCAGATACATCTGGATCTTCTGCATCCGAATTTTTTCTATATAGTACGCTTAATACAGCTAGCTGAATCCCTTGAGCGAAACACAGTTGTTGATCTGGACCAATTAACCTTCCAATTTTTTTCATAACTGAAGCCCCATCTGTAGTTATGCTCATAATATCTTGATTTAGTGAAAGGTTGTGGTCATTAAGTCTTTTTTCAATTATTTCAATACCTTTATCGGCTGGCCCGACCGACCCGAATTAGTCCCAAATTCCAAAATTTATTTTCAGAATGCACATTAATATTCATGTACCTTCTATTTCGTACAGACGTCCACTCGTCGAATGTTAAACTAAATCTATTGCCTTTAATTTTTAGATTTGATATTTTTTTCACAATTAACTGTCTGATCTCTTTGCTATATTCAACAACTATTTTTTTTATTGTATTTGCAGACTTTGGTAAATTTTGGAATTCGCTTCCTCTAGCCATTAATGATTTTCGTAGTTCATTTGAGGAACAAAAAATATTAAACGGTAAACCGTCACTTGCAGTCATTCTGGATATAACGACTTTCATCGAATTGGAATCTTTATCCTTAATAAAAAATTTTGTTATTTTTGCATCAGATTTACAAATTTTCTCAGATTGGTTCTGCACCACATCCACATCGGTTATTGAATCCAAATCAACATTCCTCTTTAATAAATTAATTTCATGCAAACTCCTTAAATGTGTGTGGAGGACACTTGTAGTTCCTCCAGCAACTTTAAAAATCTTCGAACATTGTTTACATTTTGCAAAATCTTTTTTATGCAAAAAATAAAACCACACGGAAGTTTTATCATCATTTTTTTTATGTTTTTCGAAATTTTGTTCCATGTTGTTGTTGTATATGGGGAAAACAAAACTAAAACAATTAAAAAAATTAAATCAAGTCTTAAATTTTTATTTATATTATATTTACTTACGAAAAATAGCTCCGGTTTAAATTTTCAGCAATTTCATTTAAATGTTCAACAACAAAATTTGAATAAAACGTCAAAAAAATACCCTGCAAGCTAAAAATTGTTGAAAAAAAATAGCCTGCTAGAAATTCTTGTTGCTTGTGTTTGAGTTTTCTGACTATAATATGATATGTATATGAAATATGACATATCGATATTTGAATTTTGATAAGGGAGAAAACCGAAACTCCGGTTTTTTCCAGTTTGAAAACCGGTATTTTCGGTTCTAAAAAACAAGCGGTTTTCGGTTTTTTCGGTTAACCGGAAACCGGTTTTGCAATCACTAGCCATGTCTTACGATCAAACTAATAAACGCTGTTATGGTTTTAAAATGACTTATGGACTTCCCATTAAATTTGAACCAAGTAGGTGTAGGGTATTTCTAAGTGGGTTGCTGACTGACTGTTTCTTTACTTGTTTTGTCTGTTCTCATTACAATTGAATAATTATACGTTAAATATGTATATAATAAAAAAAAATCAATGTTTTCAAAAAAAGAAAGCCTAAGTAAAGATAAGCACTTTTCTAAATAAGAATAAGAAGTAGCGCTTAAAATATTATAAAACATAAATACAAGTTGTTTCGTTCTTTGTTCAGTCTGTAGGCCTTCTCAGTGGGACTAGACTTAACATTTAAACGAGACAACTTCGAAATATTATTTCAACTTTTGTTGGCAAACCTGCTATTTCAAAAAGTCCTAATACCAGAAACATATAATTTTGAGATAGGCGCTATACACGAAGCACTTGAACTATACGCTAATTCGAATAAGCATTCAATTAATATTTTTGCCGGTTGTTAAAGTGTATTTAACACAGTTAAAAATCTATCTAACAATCAACCAATAGATCAGAATCATGTTAATGTCCATAAACATAGGGATAAAATTAATATGGGCTCCATGATTACATAAGTTAAATTATTATTATTTAAATTAACTAGGCAATCATAATAAAAAACATTTGTAAAAATTTATGATTTTTGAGAAAATTGTTATTAATTTGAATATTTTTAAATACAATATTAAAATTGGAATTTCAAACCCACAAAGGAATATTGTGTAAATTTAAAAGTCAATTAGAACAATTCAAAGACAAAAAAAAGCTTTATATATATATATACTATAAATCTAAATATAAAAACCAAATTCTTTTTAAACCCGTGTATAAAAATAAGGGAACTGGTATATTAAAACTACTCCTTTAGCTATGTGTGTCCGTCAGCACGATAACTCAAAAACTTAAGCAAAGTAATTTTTAGACAATTTGTAGGTTCCATTTTGTTTTTGGTTAAAATCGGATAAAGGCTTCGAGTTTTTCAAAATTAATTACTAAATGGAAACTAAATAGAAAAGGAAACAAAATGTAGTTAAATTATTCATCGCTTCATGGTGTAGTGGATAGGACATCGGACTTTTAAATAAAACGTCTCGGTTCAAATCCAGGTTGGGACAAAAAATTTTTTATTTAATTTTTAAATTCACCTTTTTAAACCCTAGACCTATTGAATAGGTAAAGGGGTATATTAACTTTAGTATGGTGTTTGTAATCACCTAAAGAAACGAGCTGGATATGATTATATATTTGTGATCAGCGTGACCTCCTGAGTCTATATAGCCATGTCCGATGAAATTTCTTGATGAAATTTCAACTGTAGGTTACTATAACTGAAAGTACGGTGGGGATTGCATATGAGCGATATCGGCCCATGGGTTCGGATTCTGAACTTTTTAACCGGCCTAAGGGCTAACGAACATATACAAAACATCACGATAACTCAACAACTAAAGACGCTATTTTCATTAAACTTGTGATGATTGCGTATGGTCGGGATTGGACCAATCTTTGATCGAATTTAGGCCAAAGAAGGATAATTCCGAAACCAATGAAGAATCTCGAAATTTGGTATCAGAGTGTCCCTTCCTATTAATTTGGGACCAATTGGATGAGTGGGTTGGGGACCAGCCACACATTTCCGAAGACCTTAAAGCATATCTATAAAATTAATAAAGATAGCAACTTAAAACAAATGTAGAATTTTGAAATTTGGCACAATGGTGTTCTTTACTATTTCTTGCGTGTCTCCTTTATTTGGGATCAATTGGAGTAGTGGTTCAATACCCCTGTTAGACCTTCCAAGATTTAAAAGCTTATAATCGAAATAACTACAAAAACTAACTTAAAATTAAGATAGGAAGTTCCAATTGTGTACAAGGGTTAACTAGTATTTAAAGTACGGCGCGGACTGCATATGGCGAAATCGGCCATGGGTTCGAATTCTGAACCTTTTAATCGGTCTAAGGGCTAACAAACATATATCTTAAAAACACCATAACTCAAAAACTAATGCCGCTATTTTATAGTAATGAAAGTACCATGGGAATTGGTTCTGGTCGAGTTCTGACAATGAGTTCGAATTCTAGAAGCTTTTGATCGGATTGAGGCCAAACGAGTATAATTTCGAAGCCAAAGAAGATATTTCCTATTTCCTATGTGTCCCCGAAACTTAGACCTGATTGTAGTGGTGGTTCAAGTGCCTCCTAAGAAATCCCAAAATTAAAAAACTTATCTCCGAAATTCATGAAGATAGAAACTTTAAATTTGGTGGTATTTGGTAAAAACAAAATATTTTTTTAATAAACGATTAAATTTCCTAATTTTTATATTTTATTATATCATATATTTGATTGAATTATTACCATAGGTAATATATAAATAAGACGTTGTGTACGATACTTAAGTTATGCTCAAAAGTACTTGCTGCATGTATGTAAAATTTATTTTTATATTTGAATGAATTATATGAAAAGTTCATAATTTGTAATTGCATTTTAGAAATACCTCTATTTTTGGTTTTTTAATATTTTTAAATATATAAATTAGTTAAAATTTGTAATATTTTTGAATAGATAAAGTAATTAGAAAATATTTTTAGTATTATAAAGTTAAGGTTTACTATGTCCTACCATAGACTACATAAATATCAAGCCGGAACAAGACCCCTTAGAATGCATTAGTGCAAAATTTAAGCATGTGTTGTGAAAATTGAGAGAGTTTGGACAGTTTCTTTTTTTCATTATTTTGCTTAGAGAAAAGTAGAAAATTATGAATTTTTAGCAATTTTTATTTACAACTTTATATATGAAATACTACCCTATATATAACAAAATTTTTTAACACATATCAAAAGTTCAAAGTTCAACTCGAATTTTTAACTATATTTTTCTCAAAATATATTTTCCAATTTTTTCAACCATTTCTTGACTCCAGCCATTTTGAAATGTTTAAATAAAAAAACATTTTTTTTTTCTTTGCTATTTGTCAGCTTTGTAAAATAATTTAGTATAAAGCAGGTAATAAAATTTAATTTTGTATAGAGTTTTAATATATTTAATTTTAATGAAAATTTTAAAAAATTTAGAGTTTTTCCTTAATATAAATTTTTTTTAGTATAATTACAAGAATTTGAAAGAAAAAAAACCTGAAATTATTTAGAAGAAAAAGAACCTGAAATTGAATTATTGCTCTATTTAAACAGCTTTAAGCTTTAAGAAAAAAATAAAAATATTTTACAAAATTCGGGTAGACTTTTTTTTATAAACATTTTTATAAATAAAAAAATTATAAATTCAATTTTTTTTTTGTATTCAGATAATGTAAAAAATTTTGAATTTTAAGGTTTGTTTAGAAATTTTTCAAAAAAATGTCTATTTTAGAAGTTATTAAAGATTTAAAGTTACCCCACTATTTAGCTTTTACTTTTTCCATAAGAGCCAATGTAAATAGTAGTGTAAATTGAGCTTTCGTTCTCTGCAGTTCCGGTCTTGATATTTATGTAGTATATGGTCTTAAGCAACCCATACACGATGGTCCGGGTCTTCAGCTTGGTATGCGTATTTGCGAAGTTAAGTCGTGTATGGGCAAGTTGAAAGACCATTTTGAAATGGTTAAAAAGTTTGTTGGAAGAAAATCAAAAAATTTTGTTTTGTTTTATCGTGTATGGGCAAGTTGAACAACTTTAATGTCATTGTGTTTTCCTTTTTTTTAGTTTTTTTCATTTTTTGACACGAAAGATCGTTGAGATATTTCGATTTGAAAAAAAAGAAAACTATAATGTATAAAATAACAAATAATTAAGTTAGGAATTTGAAGTAATTATAAAATTAAATTAGAAAAATGTTTTAAAATATTAAAAAAAAATATTAAATATCATAATGTTAGAAGAAAAGAATTAAATAAGAAAAACTTTATATTTAATTAAAAACTGTTAAAAATTCAAATTTAAAATTATCAGATTCTTTTGACATTTAACATATTTTTCAAAACAAAAAAAAAAAACAATTATACGATGGTTCAGTGGTATGTTGAATAGTGTATGGTAAGGTTTGTAAACATGTCCGCGTACCAAGTTGAAAACCTAGTCCTCCATGTATGGGAGTTACGCCACAGCTGGTAACCCTTACCCAAAATAATATAATTGACCTTCAACAGAATTCACTTTACAAATATAAAATCTAAAACAATAATATTCTTTAAATAAAACAAACTTATTTATGACCTAATTTTATTCTTTCCTTTTTTTTCTTATTCTATTTTTCATTTTTTCGTTCTTATACAAAAATGCAATTAAATACATTTTTGTACAATCAGCATAACCAGTTCAATTGCATTTGAACCTTTTTTCATTTACATAAAATAATATAGTAATTTGATAAAAGAACATATGTTGAAATTGTGCCACTCAAAATTCAGTACGATGATTTGTTAACAAATATACATATTCTAATAAGTAAATTTCTCTTTGTAACTCGATACTGAATTTTGTTTCGAAATATAATTTCGATAAAAAATTATAATTAATATTAAGATAAATAAATTTAATTTTTTTTGGTTTTAGAATAAGAATTCAATAAATATTAAAATATGTAAAATGAAACCAATACTGAGTAACATAAATATAATATGTACACAAATTTAAGTTCGCACAATATAATATATTAAGTACTTGTAATTCGAACTCAAATTTGTTGTGAAAGATTTTTTTTAATTAGTTTTAAAATATTATTATAAATATGTTTGTAAAAAGAAAAAAGTCAAGTCTTAAGATTTCATTCAACCAGTTAAGGTGAATTTAAATAAATAAAAAAAAAATAAATTTTAAAATTAATAACTTTGTGTTTTTATTTAAATATTAACCAAAAACGTAATTGGCGCAGTCGGTTAGTTCTAACTCAAAAAAAGAATAGATCTAGTGAAATTAAAATCGAACCGAAAAAATACTTAAATTAAAATAAATTTTTTTTTTAACAAACTTTATAAACAGTGATATATATATATATATATGAATTTTTTAATATAAATTATTGAAAAAAAAAATATAAAAAGAACAAATTTTTTAAATAAATAAAAAAAAAGAAAAAAAATATATATATATACTTTATGCCAAAAGTAAAAACGAGTGGTTTTGAAAGACCGCAAGCTTACACTATACCACAAAATAATAATAATAAAAATAATAGTGAAGTTAGTGATATTAGTGCAATAATAACAATGCCAGACCATAATACACCAGCTTCTTCTCTGACTATTGATTATTTAATAAAAGATGCTCAGAGAATTCACGAATTCAGAGGAGACAATGAATATGCCCTCACATCATTTATAAGAGAAGTGGACACTATACTAACCCTCTTAAATTCAAATCCAACGATAAAAGAATATGTATTCCAGAGAATAATAATCAACAAAATACAAGGAGAAGCACTGAACGTTATGCGATGTTTAGGCGATGCAACTTAAGAGCAAATAAAAAGCGGATTAGTGAACGCTTTTGGAGTAAAAGAATCATACCATCAACTATACCAGGAAGCTCTTTCATTAAGAAAAACAACCGTAAGTCAATATTTTAATAAATTAAAAATAGTCTTAGCAAAACTAAATGCAAAATATGAGTTTGATTCATCCAACCCTGCAGAATTTCATCCAAAGGTTAATGGCTAATAAGAGAAAAAACAAATTTTCAAAATAATTCTTTTAATAAACCTAAACAAAACTTTCAAAATAAAAACAAATATAACAATTATTCTAATTATAATCAAAATTCAAACTACAATAATAATTTTAATAACAGAAATTTTCATAACTCAAATTCTACACAAAATCGACGTACAAATAACTATCATACTAATAATAATCATAGCAATAGAAATTTTTATAATACAAATTCAACACAAACTCGACTTAGTAATAACAACAATCATAACAGAAATTTTAATAATTCAAAACGAACTCGACTCAGTAACAGACAAAATGTACAACCGATGGATACTTACGAACCTGAAAAGGAGGTAAATTTTCTCTCACCGCCTCAGAAATTTACCTACCAATAGTACTGCTTACTATTAATAATACAAAATTGAGATGTTTAGTAGATACGGGGTCTTCTACTTCACTCCTTGACGAAACTCAAGGATATAAAAGAAATATTTTAGTAAAACCTATAAATTTTAATACTCTTAATAATCAAATATTTGCAAGAAAAGAGATTAAAACTGATTTACCTTCAGAATTCAATGAAGATGCATTTATAATTTGGAAATTAACAAATTTCCATAATAAGAGTTTTGATGCCATTATAGGTCAAAACTTACTTAAACCATTAGGGGCCATTATAGATATGGAAAATGAAATTTTAAAAATAAATAATGAAGAAATAAAATTTATAAATAATTGTCCATACAAATTCGAAGAAATTTGTCAATTAAATAAAACTAATTTGGATGATAAAAAATTCAACATCCTCTTTGAATCCTTAAACAAATAAGAAAGTAATACCTTAAATAATTTGCTTAAGAAGGTGACCAATTAAGTTGTACTTCAAACACTCAGCATCAAATAATAACTAAAACCGATAGACCTACATATTCGAAAATATATAGATATCCCCGTATTCACGAACAGGAGATATCGAAACAAATCTCAGATATGCTAAAGCAAGGGATAATAAGGGAAAGTAACTCTCCTTACAATAGACCACTATAGATAGTACCTAAAAACAAGACAATTCGGGAGAAAAAAATGGCGTCTTGTTGTGGACTATAGAAAATTAAGTGAAGTCTATAGACGATAATTTTCCTATACCCAATAAAGAAAATATATTGGATAAATTAGGAAATTTGCATTACTTTACAACACTAGATTTGGCTAAACTCCGCCGTAGCCGGTCCCAAGCCCGGTTGAGAAAGGAGGAGGGAAGAAAAGTTGCAACCTGAATGGCCACATACATCGGCGTCTCAGGAAGTAGGAAAGCGCTATATAAGTTGAACTCGTAACATAGTTATGAGAACTTCAACGCATTATATGGCAAATTCTGAAGCAACTTTTCAAACCCAACGGCCCTCCAAAGATGGGGGTTTGGCATACGGTTAACAGCCCTATCCAGTAAAAAAATATTGTTACGAAACCTCAATCAAAGCCTCGGATACAAATGGAAACACGGCACCGACCCAAGCAACAGAAAATGGATATTGATTTTGCAACATGGAATGTAAGAACATTGAACAAAGAAGGAGCGTTAAAATCCCTGCTACCTGAACTAATGAAGTATAAAATAGCGATAGCAGCAATTCAAGAAACAAAATGGCACAACAAAGGTATCTCGGATCTTAGGAGCCACTCGGTATTCTTCAGTGGAAAAGATGGTGGAAAGAGAGAATTCGGCGTGGCATTTTTAGTTAACAAAGCGTACAAACAGGCGATCCTAGATTTTAAACCGGTGAATGAGAGACTCTGTGTAATCCGCATCAAAACAAGATTGCACAATGTATCCTTGATAAACGCTCATGCACCTACTGAGGATAAGGCGGAACAGGTCAAAGAGGACTTTTATAGTAAACTGGAGGCTGTCTACGATCAAATACCATCGAATGACGTTAAAATTATGCTCGGGGACATGAATGCGAAAATTGGAAAAGAGGATGTATACAAAGGCACGATTGGAGAACACAGCCTACATAGTTCCACCAACGATAACGGACAAAGATTAATCGATTTCGCGAGTAGCAAGAGAATGGTTATATCATCCACATTCTTCCCCCACAAGGACATTCATAAGATTACATGGATATCTCCCAACGGAAAAACGTTCAACCAAATTGATCACGTTTTAGTTGAAAAGAGAGGGGCATCCCACATCATGGATGTAAGAGCATATAGAGGAGCCTGCTGTGGATCGGATCATAATCTTGTGAAAGTCAGATATAGGAGCAGAATCATAGCCAAACGAGCATTGAGGAAACACAATGCAACGAAGCTGGACGTAAGCAAACTCAATATAACATCTGTGAAAAACGAGTACAAAGCGTCGATCGAGACAAACTTAAATCTAGAGGAGTTGCGACACATGGAGCTAAATGAAATGTGGGATAGTTTAAAAACGGCACTGCATCGAGCTTCTGAAGAAACTATTGGTTTCCAGCCAATAAAAGTTCGAAACGAATGGTATGACGGAGAATGCAGAGATGCGGTAGCCGCAAGAAATGAAGCACACAAAGGAAAATTAAGTAGACCAACACGTGCTAAGCAACTACATTTCGAGCAACTTAGAAGAGAGGCCGACAAAATCTGCAGAAAGAAAAAAAGGAAATGGCAGAACGATGCGCTAAGAAAGGTCCAAGATAATTTGCAAAATCGCAATAGTATCAGAGCAGCATACAAAGACATCCGCATCATCAGAGATGGTTACAAAGCCCAGTCAAACTTATGTAGAGATGCAGAAGATAATCTTTTATCATCTGAGGATGACATTAAAAGCAGGTGGAAAGAATATTTTGAAAACTTACTAAATGCACCAAACGATGAAGTAAATGAACAACAACAGATCACAGTGGAAAGGCAAACCCAAAATGAAATCACGGGACAACCTACATTAACAGAGGTGATCAATGCCATAGAGCTATTGAAAAATAACAAGGCTCCTGGTGCAGATAACATTCCGGCTGAACTTCTGCGTGGTGGAGGAGAAACGGTACAAAAAATCCTCCATAAAATAATACTAAAGGTGTGGCAAGAAGAAAAAATACCCGCTGACTGGCAACTAAGTATTATATGTCCAATCTACAAAAAAGGAGACAAGCTCAACTGTAAAAATTACAGAGGGATATCGCTACTTAGCACTTCCTACAAAGTTTTCACTAACATCTTGAAAGCCCGCTTAGAAATAATTGCCGAAAGCGAATACCAGTCTGGTTTCAGGCCAGGACGATCTACAACGGACCAGCTATTTGTGCTGAAGCAGGTATTGGAGAAGTGCTGGGAAAGAAATGTCGATGTACATCAAATCTTCGTAGATTTCAAGACCGCCTATGACTCTATCCAAAGGGAAAAATTATATGTAGTTTTAAGCAACCTAGGCGTACCGGCAAAGCTAGTAAGACTGATTAAAGCGACTATGCAAAACACAAGCGCGAGGGTAAAAATCCAAGGGGACCTCACAGAACCCTTCAACATCAAACAGGGACTGAAACAGGGGGATGGACTCGCGCCTATGCTTTTCAATCTTGCCCTGGAGCACATAGTCAGGAAAATCCCATCTGACCCGAATGCCACGTTGCTATTCAAAACCACCCAGATAGCAGCATACGCAGACGACTTAAATCTACTAGGAAGATCAGAGGCAGGTGTCAGAGAATGCTATATCCAGTTAGAGAAAACAGCTATAGAACTGGGTCTGAGAATAAACATCGATAAGACGAAAATGTTAGTAGTATCCAGACGTAACCAGAGAGAGAGACAAAACATTACTTTTGGTGATGACAACGTGGAAGTAGTAAAAAGTTTTGTCTATCTAGGGGCCGAAATAACAAGTGGAAATGATGAAACATCAGAGGTAACCCGAAGGATAGGCAAGGCAAACAACGCATACTACTCTGTGTTGAAGATAATGAGATCTCGAGAAGTCAGCAGAAAATGTAAACTGGAGCTGTACAAATCTCTTATCAGACCGGTGTTATGCTACGGCAGTGAATCGTGGACGATCACCCAAGCGACGGCAAACCTACTTTCCCGTTTCGAAAGAAAAATACTCCGTAAAATTATCGGGCCAAT
Source organism: Dolichopus griseipennis (assembly GCA_963082915.1). Taxonomy (NCBI): domain Eukaryota; kingdom Metazoa; phylum Arthropoda; class Insecta; order Diptera; family Dolichopodidae; genus Dolichopus; species Dolichopus griseipennis. The sequence goes on from OY720441.1 coordinate 288,896,639, forward strand.
TATTGACCAGGGCCAATTTAGAATGCGACGCAACGCAGAGCTATACTATGTATACACCGACAGCGATGTTTTGACATACATCAAGCTACAACGCCTTAGGTGGGCCGGTCACATACAACGTATGCCAGATTCCCGCATTCCAAAAAAAAGTATTGAACGGGAAAATAGATAGAAAAAGACCAGTGGGAAAGCCGAGAAATCGATGGGTTGATGCAGTCGAGTCAGACGCTGTATCAATGCTGCAAGAGCAAAATTGGATAACTGCTGCCCAAGATCGCGTGAACTGGAAGAGGATGATTCAGGAGGCCAAGGTTCGACAACGGACTGTAGCGCCATAGAAGAAGAAGAAGAAGATTTGGCTAAAGGGTTTCATCAAATCTTAGTGAAAAAAGAAGACCGTCCAAAGACAGCCTTCTCAACACCCTTTGGACATTTTTAATACATAAGGATGCCGTTTGGATTAAAGAATGCTCCGGCAACTTTCCAACGCCTTATGAATAATGTTCTTAAGGAACATATCAATAAAATATGTGTATGTTACTTGGATGACATACTTATATTTTATACTTCATTAGAGGAACATAAAAATAGTATAAAAAAAATATTTAATATTCTTCGACAGCACAACTTAAAAATTCAAATAGGTAAGTGCAATTTTTTTGAAAAACAAACAGAGTACTTGGGCCACATTTTAATTCCAGACGGAGTAAAACCCAATCCCAAAAAAGTGGATGACATTTTAAAGTTAAAACTCCCCACTACATAAAAACAAATTAAATCTTTTTTAGGTATAACGGGATATTACCGAAAATTCATTAGAGACTATGCCAAATTGGCAAAACCGCTAACAAACTATTTGAAAAAGAATAGTAAAATAAATATAAGAGACTCCAACTATATAAATGCCTTTGAAAAAATAAAAAAAGTTATAACTGAAAACCTTATACTAAAATACCCAGATTTTAACAAAAAGTTTCAATTAGTAACAGATGCTAGTGCTTTTGCCATTGGTGCAACTGTGCAACAGGATTCACATTCAATATGTTATGCTAGCAGAACTTTAAATGACCATGAAAAAAATTACTCTACCATCGAAAAGGAATTGCTTGCCATTGTTTTTATTTTAGGCCGTATTTATACGGTAACAAGTTTAAACTTTTAACAGATCATCAACTGTTAAAATGGTTATATACAAATCTCAAGGAAAAGACATCAATCCTAGATTAAATAGATGGTTATTAAAATTAGGAGAGTATAACATGGATATTGAATATAAAAAAGACAAGGAAAATAAAGTGGCAGATTCCTTAGCCGAATAAATACAAATAAACACGAAATAAATCTCTTAGAAAATATAGAAAATATTAATAGTTCTCAAACAAATTCTAGTACAAATTACTCTCTTAAAAATAATGTGGATTCTTCTGAACTACAAGCTGTATCTGAAGGTACAGATTATAATGATGAAACTCTATCTCAATTAAGTAATAATACCAATTATTCAATGCAAAATAATATAAATACTTCTGACTTTGAAACCGTTTCCGACAACGAAACTGTACATTCTCAAAAAGAAGAGGCAAATGACCATTTCCCAATTTTAGATACAGTTGTGAATAGATTCAAAACCCAAATAATTCTCACCGACAATAAAAACAAAGATATAGAAAAAGATTTTAATAACAAAAGGATATCTTAAATTCCGAAAATATAAGCAATAATTTAAGTGACATATGTAGAAGACATATAAGCAAAGGTAAAATAGGAATTTTTTCTGAATTAAACGATCATAAATATAATATCGTCCAAAGAAAATTAATAGACTTATACGGGAACTAACATAAAGTAAAATTCGTTAGATGTAACTTCTTTGCCAAAGATATGATGACAGGAAGAAACTCTCAAACAAATGCATAAATACCATAAAAACGAAACAGGTCATACCGGTATAAATGAAAATTACTTCTTCTTTTGCTGCATATCCATTATTGGATGTTAGCGATCATATGATGCTGTTGATCAACTGTTGATGATTAATGCGATCCCTGGCTTTGTGCATTAACTCTCCTATGTCTGAAACGCCCGTCCACTGTCTAATGTTTCTTAGCCATGACATTTGTTTTCTACCTATGTCCCTTCGTCCTTCAATTTTGCCTTGGATAATAAGTTGAAGCAATTCATATTTGTTTCCGCGCATAATGTGGCCAAAATATGATATTTTCTGACGTTTAATTTTTAGAAGCAGTTCTCTATTTGCACCAATTCTGCACAGGACATCCTCATTTGAAACGTGTTCAGCCCATGAGATTTTTTGCACTTTTCTGTGAACCCACATTCCAAATGCTTCCAATTTGTTGATGTTTTTAATTTTTAACGTCCAGGCCTCCATGCCATATAATAGAACTGACCATACGTAGCACTTCATGAATCGTCTGCGGTCATCCATCTTTGTTTTGCAAAGATAAAGTTATACAATGTGATGGAAACTGCAAAAAATGGTTCCATATTAACTGCTCCGGGCTGGGCATTGAAGACTTTAATAAATACTATGACGATCCACAAAAAATTTGGTTTTGTATAACCTGTAAGGATAAGCGGCAGTCTCGAAAGAGTTTAGCCTTAAGTCATGTGTCTAGCAACTTAGAATCCCCAGCAAGCAAGAGTGATGCAGCAAATGGTACAATCAGAAATTCCACAAATGATGACAGTATCCTGAAGAAATTAAATGAAATTATTACCAAACAAACAGAACACGACAAGCAGTTTGGAAACATTCATAAAAATATTAAGGAATTTCGTGAAATCCTGGATATAATCATAGAGGAAAATGTGCAATTAAAAAATGAAATTGCCATACTAAAAGAGCAGGTACACAATAATCAGATAGCAATTGAAATAATAAAACAAAAAAAGTACAAGAAACATCTTGAAATTTCTGGAGTAGGTGAAGTTCCTGAATTCGATGCAGAAAAAACGGTTGAAAAAATTGTTGCTGAACTAGGGATTACACTGGAAGCTGAGAGTATAAACAAAGCTATGCTTATATCCAAAGGTTCAAAAAATTCAGGTGAGCCAAAAATAATAAGTGTCCAGTTAAAAAACATTGAAACAAAAAAGAAAATTTTTAAGGCTAAAAAAAGCAAAACATTGCTATATAAAGATATTTTCAAGGCCCGGGAAGTTATCACTGATAATAGAATAATTTTTATCAATGAAAAACTAACGCCATACTTTAGTTTATTATACAAAAAGGCTAGAGATCTGAAAGGACAAAAGTTAATAAAATATGCATGGATTAATGATGGTAAAGTATTTGTAAGACAACATGATAGTTCTAAAATCATACGTGTGTTATCGGATGAAAATCTACAAGAATTTAATGCAAACTAATAACATAAAATACAATACTTTACCCATTAATACGTGTTATAAAAATTTTAGTAATGGAATTAATGGAATTTGCTTGGGTAATAATTGCAAGCTGTTTATAAGAAAGGCTTCAAAAAATAAAAATACTTAAATGTTGAATAGCGTGTCATACGACTTACAGTTGAATACCCATATCACAACAGACATTTATACGGTGGATGATATTAGCTTTAGTAACAAAGAAACATTAAAAATTCTATACTTAAATGCGCGAAGTCTTAAGCATAAAATTGACGATTTAACATACATCCTAGATAAGTTTAACCAATTGATTCATGTAGTTGCAGTAACAGAAACTTGGATTCTCGACAATGAAGTTGACCTTATAAATATTAAAAACTATTCTAAAATATATTCGTGTAGGAGCATTAGGCGTGGAGGAGGAGCTGGCATATTTGTACACAAGAGCGTATCGTATAAAACTATTGAAACTTATTGTGACGAGTTTAACAGCATCATTAATATTGAAATTGTTGGCAAAAATCATAAATATAACCTAACTACTATTTACAGACCTCCAGAAACATAAATTTTGCACATAAACCAATTCCTTGAGAAACTTGATACAATTCTTGAGAACCTAAAAAATAAAACAAGTATATTGATTGGAGATTTAAACTTCAATATTAGAGATTTAGATGATGTAAATGTGCAATCCTACAAAACAACAATTGAATCAAATGGATTTTTTATTTGCAGCAATGAAATTACTAGACCAACATCTGGTACGTGTCTTGATCATGTTATTATAGGTAATCCTGATACTAAGGTTTCAATGTCTTTATTCCATCATGACCTCTCTGATCATCTTGGTATTGTAGTAGAGTTAGAGGATATTCATTGTAAGTATAGAAATATTTTTGTAACCCAGCAGTCTTACAGCAAAATAAACTATAATAAAGTTAAAAGTAATTTACATAACCAAAATATTGTATCAACTGATGTCAATCAAATTGCAAATGAACTGGTATCAAAATGTTAAAATGCAATAAAAAGTGCTACCGTCGTGAAAAATATTAAAGATAGCAAAAGCAGTAGATTCGCAGCTGCGTGGATTGACAATGAATGTGCAGAAATAATAGAAATAAAAAATTACTGGTACAAAAAACATGTGCAAAGTAGAAATTCTATACAAATTAAAAATAAATATAAGTACTGGTTAAACAAGGCAACCCTGATGAAAAGAAAAAAAAGGAAACAAGAGACCAGAGACAATTTGAAAAAGCAGAAAATGATCCAAAAAAATACTGGCGATATATTAAGAAACTAATTAGTGGAGAAAATAAAAATGATAATGAATTCTTTGTAGGTAATGAACTTAACAATGAAGAAAAATATGATAAGCTAAATAAATTTAATGAGTTCTATGCAACTATTGGGGCAGTGATGGCTGCAAACTTTGAAAGTGTTTATTTGCCTAAAAGCAGAACTGAAAAAGAATTCAAGTTTAAAATAATAAATTAGTCGCTTATCAAATACCTACTCTGCGGGTGTAGATCAAATTTCACAGCAGTTAGTCAAAATCTGTATGGATGAAATTGCTGACAACCTAAGGAAACTTATAAATCAGTCATTAATTCAGGCAGAAATGCCAGAATGTGCTAAATGTAGTAAAGTCATACCAATCTACAAGAAATCTGGTAATATTGCCGATATTAACAATTTAAGGCCTATCTCTATTTCTACAGTATTCAGTAAAGCTATTGAAACGTTGGTAAATGACCAAATCACCGCTCATCTGTATGACTCAAAAAATGTTGCTAAACAACAATATGGTTTTAAAACAAATTCCAGCACACAAGCAGCGCTATTTGATGTTGTTACAGAAATTCATTCTAAACTCGAGCTGGGTAGAAAAGTAGTAATGGTTTCAATTGATGTTAAAAAGGCTTTTGACAGCATTGATAGAAATATACTTATGCGAATACTTTATGAGCACGGCATAAAGGGTAATGAATATAAATGGTTCAAAAGCTATCTCAGCAATAGAATGCAGTATGCAGAATATGGTGGTTTGAAAAGTTGTCTTAAGCAAAATGAGTTTGGAGTTATACAAGGAAGCTCCCTTGGACCAACATTATTTTCCATATATATCAGTGGTCTATTAAACTTAAAAATGAACGGAAAAGTGTATATGTATGCTGATGACTTGGCAATAATTTATTCTGAATCTACATGCCAAAAGTTGCAAGATATGATAAATGAAGACTTGGAAAAAATTCAACAATGGATGAACCAGCGTAAACTACATATCAACACGAATAAAATCATTTCATGATATTTAAAAGAAAACTCATTGACAAACTACGAATTAAGCTTAATAATAATCACTTGGAAATGGTCAACCATATTAAATACTTGGGTGTAATAATTGATGAGAAGTTGTCTTGGGAAAATCAAATTACGGAGCAACTCTCAAAAGCGAGAAAAATTGCTGGTATATTTAGATACATCAATAAGAGTTCCATACTGTATGAAAAGGTCAGTGTATTTTAGCATGTTTCACTCAACCATTACATATGCCATACTTATTTGGGGAAATGCGTATAGCAAATATATCAAATTACTTCAAACTGCTCAAAATAAAGCAATTAAAAATCTATTTGGATGTGACCGCAGAACGGCAACGCGAGCAATTCATGTAAACAATAAAATACTGCCAGTACATTTGTTGATAAACAGCAAGCTTGCTACACAAGTGCATTTAATTTGGCATAACACCCTAAATACAAACATAAAGCCAGTTTTGAACAGTGAAGTACACTCTTATGGGACAAGAAATGCTGATAATATTCGTATCACTTCATCTAGTATAAGATTTAATCAAGATGCTATACATAACAAAGCTTACAAAATCTACAATGCGTTGCCATCTGAAATAAAGAATATATCTGATATAAATAAATTTAAGAACAAGCTCAGCGAACATCTTTTTAATTCTATATAAACTACATATATATACCTAAATTTCTATTTTATGCTAAAAATATTTTACTTTTAATTTTATTGTTATAAAGTTTTTATCATTTACTGTTCTAAGTGTTGTGTAAAATTCCAATTTGCATATTGCTTATAATTAATATTTTGTTTTTTTTTTCTCTTTCAGTATATTTGGTATGTTATCAATATAGTAATTTTTATTTTTTGTTGTTTTTATTGCTTTGAAATCTTTTTCTTATTTTTTTTTGTTATATATTGACATTTGATAGTTGTTTAAGTTTATTGTTAAATTGAATTACACTCTGTACGAGCTGAATAAGCTCACTTGAGTAAAGATGAAATAAAATAAAATAAATAAAATAAATATATTTCTTCGTACCTAATATATTTTTTGAGGTTTCATTCAAAACTACTTTCATTTGATGCCATATATCACCAGCACTATCAACAGTGCGCAATTGATTATTGATTTCAGTAGAGAGACGAGCTTTTGTTTCACTATTTTTAGGCTGCTCTATATCTACTTTCGGTTGCTGATTACCCCTTCTTGCTTTTGCTAGATTGATTTTAATTTTAGCAAGGAGTAAATTATGGTTTGATGGTACATCAGCACCCGGATAAGTTGAAACCTTTTTAACAGATGTTGCGAAACGATTGTTAATTAATATGTAATCAATCTGATTGCGAACTATATTTCCTATTCCATCCTGCGGTTATACCCATGTATATAGCCTTCTTGGTGGTAAACAGAAGGTTGTATTAGTGATTTTCAGATTTTCTTCTTGGCAAAATTGTACTAAACGATCACCCCTATCGTTTCTTGCACCCAGACCAAATGGCCCTACTACATTTTCTACTTTTCCGGAACCAACTTTTGCATTGAAGTCGCCAACTCTTAAGTTCATTTCATGTGGCTTAGTTTGCTTTCGGAGATATGTTATTTGTTCGTATAATTCTTCTATTTCGTCGTCTGCTTTATCTGCAGTTGGTGCATATATTTGTATAATATTTGTTGTTATAGGTTTTGTGTTCATTTTTAACAAAGGAATTCTATCTGAATGCGGTACGAAATCTACTACATTGTTTTCAAGATGGTCAGCAACAATAAAACCGACACCATTTCTATGGTTTGAAGTATTATTTCCTAAGAAATAAAACTTAGCACCCTTTACATGACATGTGCCTTGGCCTGGCCACCACGTTTCGCTGATGCCCAAAATATGAATTGCTACATTACATCTACATTTCTTGTACTACATTAGCTAGTTTACCAGACTCAAATAGACTAGTAACGTTCCAGGTCCCTATATTTAATGTATTTTTTGTTTTACCTCCGGGGATTCTTAGCACCCTCGTATTGCCGGAGACTGAGGGCCGTTGGTTTATTTGATTCATTTTCATATGATTTTTCTAGAGATAAGTTCTTCAGTGGTTTCTCCTTGCCTTGTGAAGGGTTTCTGGTAGTTTTCCTTCTTTATACTTTATGAAAATTACGAAGGTTTGAAAAAGGCGATATACTTTCCAAAATTAAAAAATATAGTAAACATATATATTAATAATTGTGATATCTGTAATCGTGTAAAATACGATAGAAACCCAATAAAAAAAAAATTCGAATTGACAGAAACACCAAAAGACAATAAACAAATTATCCATATGGACATATATACGAACACGAAACAAAATTTTTTAACATTTATAGACCGGTTCTCTAAATTTGCAAATATTTTTCACTTAAATGACAGGGCCAATCAAACTATAATAGAAAAGTTAAGGGAGTTCAAAGCGCAAAGAGGGAATTTCAAAAAATTAATTACAGATAATGAGTTTAAGAGCGTAAATATTAAAGACTACCTTAGAAATGATCAAATTGAATTACATCTAGTTAAATCTAACAACCATACTGGGAATTCCGATATAACGGTTTCATAATATCATTGGTGAAAAAATTAGGGTTTAAGGTATTGTAAATAAAGAACTAAGCATTATCGAAAAAATGTATAAAGCTGTCGAATGGTATAATAACAGTTACCATTCGGTTACAAAAGAAAAACCAATTAATATTCAAGAAGGAAATTGTAATAAAAACAAAATTTATGATTCGTTACTGACAGAAAAATCTAGATATATAAACAAACTTAATTTAAAGAGAAAACTATACCGAAAACAGAACTGAAGGTTATATTAAAAACTATAAAAGCGTTCGACATAAGGAACAACCTAAATTTATAAAATCCAAACTAGAAAATATACATCCAACAAACATTAAAAGAAAATATAAATTTTCAGGTAAAATTAATATTAACAATCTTCCTAATGCTATCAACAATACCGATGCAAATCCAGGCCCATTTCACATTTGGAAAAATCGAGTCGGACTTAGAATATACAGAAATCAAACTGGAAAATATGGAATTAGTAAAAAACTATAATACAATCTTACATATCATTAACCCCAAAGAAATTTCAGAAATACTAAACAAATTACAAGATAATATAAATTTATCAGAAATACAAAATAAACTTATCCTAACTTAACAATTAAATGTCGCGAAAAAAAAGGTTAAAACTTTAATTCCACACAAACACAAGCGGGGTCTAGTTAATTTCGTTGGTACTGTTCAAAAATGGTTGTATGGTACAATGGACGATTCTGATCGGCAAGAAATTGAAGATCATCTAAAAATCATTGATTAAAATAATCATAATGCCATAACAAACTTAAACAGTCAAATAACAATTAATAACAATTTTAATTAACTAACAATTAATAACTTTTATTAAGCTCAAACAAATTATTGAAAACGACAGATCCTTAAATAATGAAAAACTTAACGACATAGCAATTTATAAATACTTACTTTACACAGATTTTGCACTAAAAATTAAAATTATAAAAGATAACATTGAACACGCTCAAGAAAATATAGCATCAGCTAAACTAGGAATAATACACAGCAATATATTAACAACTGAAGAAATTTTAGAATACGATATTGATTTTAATAGATTACAAAATATTAAATTAGCCACATTAATTGATAGTAAAGATAACATTGTTTTCGTTATTAAAATACCTAATGAAACAATCAGTGTACCAACAACTATGTTAATTCCAATAGGTGATAGATTTAATAATGAACTAATATTTGAACAAAAAAAATTGTAAAATATGATAATAAAAATTTTAATCATGAAAATAAAAAAGATATAAAAGATTTAATAATATCAAAAACCTGCATTTTCAAAGGAAACTGCATTTTCAAAGGAAACTGCTTAAAAATTTTCAATAATGTATCAGAAATAATTGTTTTAAAAATAGGATTAATTTTAGTAATAAATCAGATAAATGTAAATTTTAATAGTACTTTTGATGAACGAAAGTTCAAAATAAATGGAAATTACATATTCAATTGACATATTAGAACAAGTAAAAAATATTGAAGAAATAAATGGAATAAAAATAATTATTATATTTACTTAAGTTTTATAATATTTATAATTTTGTTAGTAATAAGCACAATTATATTTCTATTAATATTATTTAAAAAATTCAAAATATTTAAATTTGTGACTCAGGAGAGTCTTAATCTTAAGGAGGGAGGAGTTACGCCACAGCTGGTAACCCTTACCCAAAATAATATAACTGACCTTCAACAGAATTCACTTTACAAATATAAAATCTAAAACAATAATATTCTTTAAATAACTTATTTATGACCTAATTTTATTCTTTCCTTTTTTTTCTTATTCTATTTTTCATTTTTTCGTTCTTATACAAAAATGCAATTAAATACATTTTTGTACAATCAGCATAACCAGTTCAATTGCATTTGAACCTTTTTTCATTTAAATAAAATAATATAGTAATTTGATAAAAGAACATATGTTGAAATTGTGCCACACAAAATTCAGTACGATGATTTGTTAACAAATATACATATTCTAATAAGTAAATTTCTCTTTGTAACTCGATACTGAATTTTGTTTCGAAATATAATTTCAATAAAAAATTATAATTAATATTAAGATAAGTAAATTTAATTTTTTTTTGGTTTCAGAATAAGAATTCAATAAATATTAAAATATGTAAAACGAAACCAATATTGAGTAACATAAATATAATACGTACACAAATTTAAGTTCGAACAATATAATATATTAAGTACTTGTAATTCGAACTCAAATTTGTTGTAAAAGATTTCTTTTAATTAGTTTTAAAATATTATTATAAATATGTTTGTAAAAAGAAAAAAGTCAACTCTTAACATTTCATTCAACTAGATAAGGTAAATTTGAGTAAATAAAAAAAATTAATTTTAAAATTATTAACTTTGTGTTTTTATTTAAATATTAACCAAAAACGTAATTTGGGCTACATTACGATCAAACAAATAAAAGCTTTTATGGTTTTAAAATGACTTATGGTCTGTCCGTCCGTCCGTTCGTCCGCACGATAACTCAAAAACTAAAGGAGCTAGGATCTTGAAATTTTCGCAAATTCGTTTTTTGAAATAGCCGTCATCGCTATTTAAATCCAGCCATTTTGGTCCATGGGTTTGGGTAGCTGCTATACAACTTCTTTTTTTATATGAGTATTTTACTGTACCTATTACAGTTACATGTCTGAAATTTTGCCAAAAGTAGTTTAGTTTTATGGCCAAAGTTTCTGCAAAATTTGGTTGGTCTACTGCAGTGGGTTCGAGTAGCTGCCATACAACGCCATATTTTATATGAGTATTACTCTATACCTATTGAAGCTGGGTGTCTGAAATTTTGCTAAAATAGTTTAGTGTAAAAACCAAAGTTACTGCAAAATTTGGTTGGTAAACTGCAGAGGGTTCGAGTAGCTGCCATACAACTCTTTCTTTTATATGAGAATTACTGTATACCTATGGAAGTTGGGTGTCGAAATTTTGCCAAAAATAGTTTAGTATAATGGCCAAAGTTATTTTAAAATTTGGTTGGTCTACTGCAGAGGGTTCGGGCAACTGCCATACAACTCCTTCTTTTATATGAGTATTACACTACACCTAATGAAGCTGGTGTTTGAAATTTTGCCAAAAATAGTTTTGTGTAATGGCCAAAGTTACTGCAAAATTTTGTTGGTCTACTGCAAAGGGTTGGAGTAGCTGCCGTACAACACCTTCTTTTATATGAGCATTACTCTACACCTAATAAAGCTGAATGTTTGAAATTTTGCCAAAAGTAATTAACCGGATGATATAATGTGTATGTTACGGTCATACGGGTATCCCAAGGTTGACACAGTCTACTGTACCACACTCTTCCTCGTTTTATTATAATTTTATGAGAGAAATGTAGGCTTCTTTCTAGGAAAAACTGTTTTAAAATACTATGTATTTAAGCATAATATATACGAAATTATTTTTTGATTTATAGATTTTATTTGGAGAAAACTACAATTTTTCACTGAAATCTATTTTTAAAAAACAACAACTGCAAAGTAGATAAAAAACAAAGACTTACGAAAAAAATGTAAAGAAGGAAAATGTTATGTTATTTAAATTTAAAGATATTATTATTCAGGTTCTTTATTAGCTTTATTATTATTAATATTATCTCATTTAGCTTTTGCACTATTTGAGACTACTTACGGAGAGCAAAAAAATTGGTCTTATTAATTAAGTGAGCTTTTGGAATAAAGGTTAATTTGCGTAAATACCAAAAATTTGAAAATTTCATTGAATCTTTGTTCAAAACGCGTAAACAGATCAGAACTAAATTAACCCGGTTAGCTTTTATAATTAAAATGGTGGTAAAAAATTTTCTATAAAATTCATTTAATCGTTTAAGCAAAAAAATTTTTTAGAAAATTTCATGGCGTCGTCGTTGAAAATGGGTTAATCGAAGTTAACTAAAAATTTTTCCACCCTCTCTTTTGGACTGCAAAATCAACCTGTAAAATTGGACACAAAACGGAAACAAAAAATTTTTTGGAAGCCCGCCGACCCGAAATGGGTTAATATATTCCAACCAACTTTATGCAACTAATTGTATTAGCTAACAGACACGTATGTACAAAATTTCAAGTCAATCGGTCAAACTTTTTCGGCTCAAATTCTAAAATATTGAAAAAGCTTCATTGCACTCTCGTGCTCAAACGGGTTAACCGAACTCAGCAAAAATTTGTGTCAGCCTCTCTTTTTGTCTGCAAAACCACCCTGTAAAATTGGACACAAATCGGAACCATAAAATTTTTTGGAAACTCCCTAGACGAAACGGGTTAATTCATCCCAACCAAATTTATACCCCTAATGCTGGTTGCTAAGAGGAATATTTCTACAAAATTTCAAGTCAATCGGTTAATACGTTTTGACTCGACATCAAAAAAATTGAAAAAGCTTCATTGCGCCTTCGGGCTCAGATTACACGACAAAAATTTGTGTCAACCTCTTTTTTCGACTGCAAAATCACCCTATAAAATTGAACACAAATCAGAAGCACAAAATGGGAGCCCGCCAGGCCGAAATGAAATTTGAAATTTGAAAATTAAAAAAATTTTTCTCAATAAAAATTTGTGTCAACCTCTTTTTTCGACTGCAAAATCTTCCTATAAAATTGAACACAAATCAGAAGCACAAAATGAGAGCCCGCCAGGCCGAAATGGGTTAATTTATTCCAACCAAATCTATATAACTAATTCCGGTTCCTAAGAGGATTATTTGTACAAAATTTCAATCAATCGGTCAAACCGTTTTTATCCGACATCAAAAAAACGAAAAAGCTTAAAACGACTCTGGAGCCGCAACCTGTAGACTTTTAAAAATGTGACATAGCCTGTCTCACACCCCGGACTCTCAGCATTATTTCTTTAAAATTTTGTGACAATCGGACTAGTGGTTTTCACGTGAATCCTGGACAAACAAACAAATTTTCTTCTTTATATTAGACAAACATAATATGTTTTTTAATAAAATTCTTTGCCTTTTAAAAATATAAAAATGTTAAATAAGATCGTAAGTAAGAAATAGCGTATCAAATTTTAATTTTTTATCTTTATTAATTTCGAATATATGCTTTAAGGTCTTGAGAGTACACAAAACAAATAAGAAGAAACACCTGTTCCCCAAATATAAGGTTCTACCTCCTTTAGTTTCGAAATTATACTAGTTTGGCCTCAATTCGATCAAAGCTTCTAGAATCCGAACTCGACCAGAACAAATTACAATGGTACTTTCATTACTAGTAACCTAGAATTAAAATTTCATCAAAATAGCGAAATTAGTTTTTGAGTTATGGTATTTTTAAGATATATGTTTGTAAGCCCTTCAACTTTAAAGGTTTCGGAACCCGAAACCATGGTACGATTTCGCCCATATGCAGTCACCGTCATACTTTCAATACTAGTTAACACTTGTACACAATTGGAACGATCTATCTTAATCTAAAGCTACTGTTTTTATTAATTTCGATGATAAGTCTTTAAACCGTGGAAGGTCTAAGAGAATTACCTGATTCACCACTTCAACTGATCATAAATTAGGGGAACACGTAGGAAATAGTAAAGAACACCCTTGTGCCAAATTATAAGTTTCTGCATTTGTTTGAAATTACTATCTTTATTATTTTTGAAAATATGCTTTAAGGTCTTCGAAACTATCCTAATTTTAAGACTTTTTTTTATTTTAAAGCATATCGTTTAAGGTCTTCAAAACTCTGTGGATGGTCCCCGACCCACTACTCCAATTGATCCTAAATTTCAAGCGATCTAAGGACATAGGAATAGGCACACTGATACCAAATTTGAAGGTTCTATCTTCATTGGTTTCGGAATTATTCTTGTTTTGCCTAAATTCGATCTAGGATCCGAATCCATGGTCCAGTCTTGACCGTACGCAATTCCCGCCATAGTCTCATTGTTAGTAACCTACGGCACAAATTTCAGGAAGTTTGTGCCATTAGTCGTTGAGTTATCCTTATTTTTTTTTAATGTTCGTTAGCCCTTAGAACAATTCTGTGGAAAATATCCAAAACTTGATAACCGTAATTTTTCCCTTTTTGAGATAACATTTGAAGTCGACTGTTTAACATCAAATCTTTGCACTGCCAAAAATAAATAAGCGTTTATTTAATTAAAAATCCCTCAAATGGTTATTAATAATGTTTTAAATAAACATTTTGTGTCACAAAATATTTTTAAAAATTTTCAAACACGTTTATTGAAAAACTGTAATTTTGCGGTTATCAAGTTTTGGATATTTTCCACAGAATTAAAAGGTCAAGATCCGAATCCGCGGGTCGATTTCGCCCAAATTCAATAACCGCCGTACATTAAGTCCTAATAACCTTCAGTTAAAATTTCATGAAGTTATCTCCATTGGTTTTTGAGTTATCATTCCTACGGACGGACGTACGGGCGGGCGTGGCTATATCGACTCAGGAGGTCATGCTGATCACAAATGTATACACTTTTCGATATCTAGCTCGTTTCCTTAAGGTGGTTAGAAACACCATACCAAAGTTAATATACCCTTTTCCTATTTCATTACAATTACAATTTCATTAAATGTACAATTATAAAGTCAAATAACTTAACGTTAATTAAAGTGTCCAACGGAACAAATTCTTACCTGAAGTAAAAATAAAAATATAAAGTAAAATTATAACAAATATATACATAAAAAAAAATTTTTTTTTTTAATAAAAAATAAAGTAATTGTCATACAAATAATAAACATAATAACTAAATTGCTTCCGTACTATCACAAAAAAGGAAATTTTTTTTTATAGTATAGTAGAATATATAATTTTATACTCTTCCCTCCTAAAAATCTGATCAGAAGTTTAATCTGATTGCTTGAAGATTTTCAATTGAAGTATCTGTTGCTGCTGTTTTCATTGAAATGTTTAGTGAATCCCTCTTATTTCTGAATGATCTCTTTATAAAGATGATTATAACTGCAAATATAATTTATGAAATAAAAATTATATCCGTTGTTGTACCGATTGTAGAGGCCATGAAAAGTTTTCCTAGTTTCTTAACGTTGTCCAAGTGTAGACTGTGTAAATAATCCAGGTTTGGTTTTATTTTAACTTCTCTTGATTCGTTGAGCATAATAGGGGGTAGAATTTGTGATAGTTTAACCTCTTCATTTGTGAATACTTGCTTCTTAATTTTGATAGTTTCATTTTGTAGTTGTATCAAAAAATTACCAAGTTGTTGTTTTTCAGTATTATTGACCATTAATGTTCCTTTAAAATTGTTAAGGAAAATTGTATCATCATTTAAAGACTCGATTTCTTCATTTTTATTGAAATGATGTTCACATTCCGAGCTGTGCTATGCAATGGTCTTCCTCAATTTTCTTGATTTGATTTATTTTGCAGGTGATAATTTTGTTGAAATGTTTGCATTTTTCAGCTATTCCATGTATTTCCTTTAAGTGAATTAATAAATCATGATAATCCAAGTTTAGTTGTGTATTGTTCCTTATTGTAGCTCTAATTTTTATATGGTTGTACTCGATTCCACTTGTTTTTGGCAAATTAATGATATAAAGAAGAGTTGAGTTTTTAACTGCTATGGATAGAGTTGCGTATTCTATTGCTTCTAGTGTATTTGAGTAAGGTAAATTTTCTGTTTCTATTATAAGACGTTGAATTTCTATTTTATTGAGTAGATTAGTGTTAAAAAGCTAAAAAGAAATAAATTCTTTCGAATTTTTTAAGTGAGCTTTGTGAATCCGTCTTCCAGATTCTGTTGTTATTGTAACTCTGTTGTTTCTTGCTACAACTTCTTTTTTATAGAGTGGTTTATTTTTCCCTTTTATTTGTTTAATTTGAGCGAACACAGTTTTCCCTGGTTCGTAAGTTTTTGGTTCTTTTCTTTTGGTTTTTTCTCTTTCTAATTTCTTTTCTTGATTTTTCTTAATTTTTCCTATTAAATCCTTATTAATTTTTTCTTGAAAGTTAATTAAATTTTGGTAATTAATTCTTTGTATTCTTCCGGGAAAGATGTCGGCTGGTTTTTGTCCAGTAACCGAATGAATAGTGTTATTATATCTATCTACTGCTATGTAAACGATTTCTTTCGTAGATAAATTCCTGTATTCCTGTTGCAAGCACCTTAATATTTCCTCTATTGTTGAATGGACTCGTTCAATTGCTCCGTTAACTTCACTTCTTTGTGTGGGTGTCGAATAGATTTCTATGCCAATAGTCCTTAAATAATCTGTTATAATTGGACTTGTGAAACTCGCTGCCTTATCCATTACGATTAGTCGCGGTGTTGTGAAATAATGTACAATTTTGATTAATTTTTGCCTGATATGTAATGCTGATTTGCTTTTGATTTTGAAGAATTTTGTAAATTTAGTGAATTTATCTATGCAAGTTATGACTTTTTCTTTTTTTATTTCCATTATATCTATGTGAATAATTTCGGATGGGTATTTCGGTATTGGTGTTTCCATAAGATGTGGTTTGTTCGGATGACGATCGTATTTATTTATGTTACAGATGTCACAATTAGCAGTATACTTTTTTATTAAGCTTGCCATCTGTGGGAAATAGAAATTTTCTAAAATTTCTTGTTTGTTTTCTTTTCAATTTCTGTGTGCTCTTTTATGCTCGTCTTTGATTATGTTAAATATATTTTCTTCATTGCAAATATCTGTTACGATTCGTTGAGTTATTCTGATTTTGTACGAACGGAAGTGTTCTTTATAAATATCCTGCAATGTTTGGATGTAATTTTCAGGAATTTTGATTCCATTAATAATGAAGGGTGACAGTTTTTCTTTTAAAACCTTTATAAGTTCCGAGTTAGTAATTTCTATAAGACTAATATAATGTCTGTTGAAATTAGGATGCGGTTCTTCATGTGCTGTGACTCCATTTCCTACTGATATTATCAACTGATGTCGAAAAACGTTAATTGGTCCTATATGATGTGGTATGAGATCAGAATTATCTTCTTCCGCGCTGTGAACTGTTATCATTGATGAAGTATTTTGGCTATTTTGATCCACTTCAGATGCCGTATCAGTTGAAGAATCCTCGTGTTCTCTTCTTGGGCTTGATAATAAGTTTGCCTCGAGTTTCAGTCGGGATAATGCATCTGCCACTTTATTTGTGCATCCAGGCTTGTATATGAGCTCATAGTTGTACTCTTCAAGCCGTGATTTCCATCGTCTTAATTTAGCGTTGTTATTGCTATTACTCAGGGTAAAGGTTCAGGGTTGATGATCGGTTAATATCTTAATCTTCTTTGCGCCATATAAGTAGTTGCGAAGTTTGTCCAGTGCCCATATAATGGCTAGCATTTCTCGCTCGTTGGTGGCGTAATTTTCTTCGGTTTTATTGAGAGATCTTGATATATATGTTATCGGTCTATCTTTTCCCATTTCACCTTGGGATAGGACTGCTCCTATTGCTTCGTTTGAAGCGTCTGTAGTGAGATTAAAATGTCAATCGAAGTACGGAAATATTAGAACATCAGATGATGATAATAATTCCTTTAAATTTCGAAAAGCGGTGAACTCATCTTCTTTAAACTTTACTTTTATCTTTTTTGACTGATTTGATTTGATTTGAGGATTTTCGCCTCTTGTCAGGTTGGTTAGAGGTTTAGCAATTTTTGCGAAATCTCTGATGAATCGTCTGTAGTAGGATGCTAATCCTACTATGCTAATTTTTAGGTTTGCTAATTTTTAGGTTTGCGGCTTGTAATTTACTAAATACTTTTTCTATGTTTTGGAGATGTTCTTCCTCGTTTTTACCACCAAAGATGATCACGTCGTCGATGTATACGTAGCAAATCTTTCCAATATATTCTTTGAGTACATCGTCGGTCATACGCTGGAAGATCGCGGGTGCGTTCTTCAGTCCAAAAGGTAGTCTCAAAAATTCGTATTTTCCATTTAGTGTAGATCGTTTAAGTTACATCGATAGTAGTGTAAAACTTGAAGTTTCCTAGACTAGCTATTGTTGATGTTATATCCGGAATGGGGTAGGTGTCCTAAACCGTAACTGCGTTTAATCTTTTGAAAATTAAAAAATTATTTTTTTAAACCTGAATCCATTTTCTTTTCTACAATCCATATGGGTGAGTTATATGGACTTTTTGAAGGTCTTATTATTCCATCTTGAAGCATTTGATGTATTTGCTTTTCTACTTCTGCTCTCATATGTACAGGATAAGGATAAACTTTACTGTAGATAGGCTCATCAGTTGTAGTTTTAATTTCAGCTTCTACAAACGTGTCAATGGTTTCTTGATTGTTGATTGAACTAAAGAGTTCGTTGTATTGGTTTATTAATCCTTTTAATTTGTTCGAATGCTTGAATTTGTTGGTTCAAGATTGAAAATTCTTTGCTGATTCGGTTGCGTACTTGATCTGTAATTGTTTCGGGCTCTTGATAGTTCGCTTTTTGAAGGATCAACCTCCATTGATTGATATTTTGGTTGTACTGGTCTCTCTGAGTAATTATTTTAAATTGGTTGATTTATCTTTTGATTTGGCTGTCGGTTGTATTGAGTAAAATTATTTCGATTTTGTAAGTATGACATATTTTGGTTGGTTGGATTATTTCTTTGTTGTGCTTGAAATTGGACTGGCTTCTTTCTTATAACTGGATTTCTTTGTTGTGCCATAGTGTTGGAATTATGGCTGTGAATCGTAATGTTCCGGAAATTGGAATTTTCGAGCTCCAAACAATAGGAGTATGCTTCGGGGAGTGTTTGAGGTCTCTGTACCCTTAGCATGTTTGAGAGGTTTCCATTGAGTCCTCTGATGAAAACATCTAGTGCTCTATCACGATAAGTTTTAGTTAGAGCGTTTATCACGTCTGTATTTCCATTTTCAGTTTTTATTTTATTTATTATTAGCGATAATTGGTTATTTACAGTTGCGAAAAATTCGTCTGTAGATTGATTTTTCTGCTGAAAATTTGCCAAATGATGTTCTAAGGATCTTAAATCTCGTTTATCGGCAAAATGCAGGGACAAACACTCTCTTATATACCTTCCAATTGTTATCGAAAATGTTATAGGATATTAAGGCTGAGTCTGCATTTCCTCGTACCTTTCGTCTAATGTGTTGTAATATAGATCTGTAAATCGGTTTTTTTTTTACTATTTCATAATCTTGTATGCTTTCTACATTATGCACCCAAGATACAAAATATAGAGGGTTGCCATCGAGTGCTTGTAATTCTTTGACTGCATCCGGTAATTTTCAAATATCCTTTAAATCTTGCTCATTTCTTAGACGCTGTAGTCCTGTGTTATTGTTAGTTGCTGCTTGCGCTGCTTGTTGGTTTATTCTAATTTCTATATTTTCTAGGCGAGCTGTTAAATTTCTGATAAGCTCGAGTTGTGCGTTACTTGCACCAGTTAATTGTCTAATCGTTTCTTGGATTTCTTTTATTATAAAATTCATTTTTTTACGATTTTTTTTTTATATGTTAATTTATTTAGGTTTCTCAATATTTTTTTGTAATTTTGAATTTTATATTCTTTTTGTAATTGTCAATTTTATATTCTTTTTTTACTTACGTTATAATTAGAGCAAGTTGCATTTAGCTAAGGATTAACGTTTCCTTAGTTATTAAGAAGGTTCAGCTTCTTCGTATATTTTTTGAAATATAACGTATGATTCCTTTTTAGCCCTAAGCTTTTATACTCGCAAAGGACCTACTGCGGTACAATTATATTTACTCGCTGTTCTGTATTGTGTTCCCACGGTTACAATATCAGAATTAGTTGATCTTGGAGTTTTGGTTATGTTTTTCCCGTGTATTGGGTTAAGTTATACCCAATCTTCCAAGTTCTTGACCACTGTGTTCCCACGGTAACAGCTGCGTCTTGTTGATGATCACAAAATATTGGTTGACTACTATGTTCTCACGGGTATAGTTGTGTCGAATATATTTCTGGATCAATCCCTGTAGAATGTCTAATGATTCCTAGTTTTTCTCTAGGGTCCTGTCACGGTCGCCAGTTAAGAATTTTAACATAAATTCTTTTAAAAAAATAATTATTAGGACTAGTGTCCACTTTATTAATTACTTCTTAATTGACAAAGTTAAACTGTAACTTAACTAATAATTAACAGCTAATTTATATTATAAAATATGCTGATATGACATTTTGCGTTATTACGAAATTAATTATTTCCCGGGAGAAATAATTAAAGTTAAAAAAATAATTTAAGTATTGTAATTTGATATTTAAAGCAAAATTATGAAATGATTTGAAATTATTAAATAAACTTAAAATTATGAGAAATATAAATTTGCTGACTGAGCGTTTTATAATTCACACAAGTACAGGTGTCTTAACTTCTAAACTTAACTACCAAAACTCAGATGGAATACCAGAACAACGGGAGTGGTCTACAAAGACACTTAAACGTTAATATTGAGAGAATCGCTTAATCAAGTAGACGTGGTTTAATTCTTTCATAATTTCATCTTGTACGAAATTTATATAAAAAATAAAATAAAAAAAAATAAAAACTTTGTTTTGTGTAGAAAAAAACTGCTTAATTTCAAAATAGTTACTTGTATAAATTTAAGTGTAATAAATGTTATTTTAAAATTTTTAATAATTAACTGCTTATACTTACATTTTTATACCCTACACCTATAGAATAGGTAAAAGGGTATATTAACTTTGGTATGGTGTTTGTAACCACCTAAAGGAAGCGAGCTAGATATAGAAAAGTATATATATTTGTGATCAGCGTGACCTCCTGAGTCGATATATCCATGTCCATCCGTTCGTCCGTCCGTAGGAACGATAACTCAAAAAATAATAGAGCTATCTTGATGAAATTTTAACTGGAGGTTACTAGGACTGAAAGTACGGCGGGGATTGCATATAGGCGAAATCGGCCCATTGGTTTGGATTCTGGACCTTTTAATCGATCGAGGGGCTAACGATCATATATAAAAAATCACAATAACTCAAGAACTAATGACGCTTTCTTCATCAAATTTGTGCTGTAGGTTACTAGTAATGAAACTACTTCGGGGATTGCGTAAGTTCGGAATTGGACCAAGGGTTCGGAACCTAGAACTTTTTGATCGAATTTAGGCCAAACGAGCATAATTTCGAAACCAAAGAAGATAGAACCTCCAAATTTTGTACCAGGGTGTCCCTTCCTATTTTCCTAATGTTTTTCAAATTTGGGCCCCATTGGAGTAGTGGTTTGGGGACCAGCCACACATTTCCGAAGACCTTAAAGCATATCTTTAAAATTAATAAAGATAACAACTTAAAAAAATGTAGAAGCTTCAAATTTGGCACAAGGGTGTTCTTTACTATCCCTTGCGTGTCCCCCTAATTTGGGATCAATTGGTGTGGTGGTTCAGTATCCCTCTTAGACCCTCTTAAGTATTAAGAGCTTATAATCGAAATTATTAAAAATAGTTACTTAAAATTAAGATAGAACGTTCAAATTGTGTACAAGGGTTAACTAGTGCTTAAAGTTAAGCGTGGACTGCATAAGGGCGAAATCAGCCCAAGGGTTCGGATGCTGGACCTTTTAATCGGTTTCAGGGCTAACGAACATATATAAATAATCACGATAACTCAACAACTAATGACGCTATCTTCATGAAATTTGTGCTGTAGGTTATTGGTAATGAAAATATGGCGGCGATTGCGTACGGTGAGGATTGGACAATGGGTTCGGAACTTAGAACTTTTTGATCGAATTTAGGCCAAACTAGCATAATTCCGAAACCAATGAAGATAGAACCTCCAAATTTGGTTTCAGGGTGTCGCTTTCGATTTCCTTAGTATATTTAAAATTTGAGCCCAATTGGAGTACTGGGTGTGGACCAGCCACTCAGTTCCAAGGACCTTAAAGCATATTTTCGAAATTAATAAAGATAGTAACTTGAAACAAATGTAGAAGCTTCAAATTTGGCACATGGCTGTTCTTTACTATTTCCTGCGTGTCCCTCTAATTTTGTACCTTTCTTAGACCCCCCAATGTGTAAAAGTTTATCATCGAAATTAATAAAACTAGTAACTTAAAATTAAGATAGAACGATAGAACGTTGTGTACAAGGGTTAACTAGTATTTAAAGTTTGACGAGGACTGCATATGGGCGAAATCGTACCATAATTTCGGGTTCTGGAACCCTTGAAAAGTTCAAGGGCTAACAAACATATATCTTAAAAACACCATAACTCAAAAAATAATGCCGCTTTTTTGATGAAATTTAAACTTTAGGTTACTAGTAATGAAAGTACCATTGGAATTGGTTCTGGTCGAGTTTGGACAATGAGTTCGGATTCTAGAAGCTTTTGATCGATTTAAGGCCGAACGAGTACAATTTCGAAGCCAAAGAATATATTTCATATTTCCTATGTGTTCCCGAAATTTAGACTTAATTGTAGTGGTTCAGCTTTCTTCAAAGGAACTTGCTGCATTTATGTAAAATTTATTTTTATATTTAAATGAATTGTATGAAAAGGTGTAAATTTGTAATTGTATTTTAGAAATACATTTATTGCATATTTTGCGTATAAGCTTTTCTATTAGGTATATTAACTAGCCATTTAAAATAATTGCAATTTTGAAAAATTTGGGTTATTATATATATTATGCTTTGATCAGATTTTTATCAAACAATTTAATAACTAGAATTTTTTCATTTTGTAATTGAATTGGAATAAATATATTTTCATTTATAACAAGTTTTTTTGTTTTTTAATATTTTTAAATAAATAAATTAGTAAGAATTTGTAATATTTTTTAAGAGATAGTGTAATTAGAAAATGTTTTTAGTATTATAAAGTTAATTTGGTTAGCTATGTCTTACAATCAAATTAATAACAGCTTTTATGGCGTTAAAATGACTTATGGATATGTCATTAAATTTGAACCAAATAGGTGTAGGGTATTTCTAAGTTGGTTGCACCAACTGATTGTTTCGTTACTTGTTTAAATTAACATTGATCTAAATTGAAAGCGATATTACTTAATAAACAAAAAAAAAAAAAAAACAAAAGAAGTTAACGAATTAATTTTTACTAAAATAACTTACAATAAAAAAGAAAACAACAAAAAATATTAAGTATAAAAATGGAGTCAATCAAATGTGATAGCGCTAACTGTTCAGTATACTATACGAAAACTGAATCTGTAAAATGTAACAGTTTCTGTAAGAAACTTTCCATGAAGTTTGTTTAAATGCTCCCAGAGGAGACTGGTACTCGGCATTTCTCGCTCAATATTTTGTATGTGAGTCATGCTTGGATTTTCATTCAAGCATCAAAATGATTTTAGATGATGTTAAAACGTCATTTAAGAATATTAAAGATGAATATGCAGGACTCGCAGCAAAATGTAATGACACAATCTAATGTAATTCGGCGTCATTTAACGAGATGGCAAAGGACTACGAGTCCCTTAATGCATCTTTGACAGAACGTCTGACAAATAAAAAGCTTATTTGTCGCAGCAATCAATTCCAAAAAAGAAATGAGCTTCTTACCATATTAAATAATACTAGTGAATTAAAAACTTTGACGAGTGAGCTTAAATCTTCAATTAATCTACAACTTCAAGAACTCTTCACCTCAAAGTTCAGCCAGACAAATCATTTCTCAAAAAATTTGGGGAGTGATCCAAAATGGAGAAATTGGATCACTAAGAAAAGATATTATTAATATGGGTGTCAAATTAGATGCTAGTTTGGATAGATCTTTTGATACTTTTAGATACAACCAAATGTATTTATGTCAAAATTCAAAAGATGTATGGACTCTAACGGATGAACCAGTTCAATGCAGTAATATTCAAAATCCTTTTGAAAATATTCGAAAATTACCGTGGTATAGCTATTCTATTAACTATTCCAAAGTTGTTCGAAAAAATTTTTGTAGATAAAATTACACACATCATAAATACAAAACTAAACGAATAACGACATGGATTCAGAAAAGGTCGTTCCACAACAACAAACCTTTTAGTTTACACTTCTGAAATCCTTAATGAAATGGAAAATGGGCATCAAGGTGATGCTATTTACACGGACTTCAGCAAAGCATTTGATCGTGTTGATCACAAAATTCTACTAAACATACTTTAGGTTTAGCAATTTCCGGCTCTTCTCTTAATTGAATATTCTCCTATATTACAAATAGAATGCAAAATATTAAATTTCAAGGATTTTTCTCGGACTCAATCAATATTACATCAGTAGTACCGCAAGGTAGCCACTTAGGTCTACTCTTGTTTAATATATTAATTTCCGATCTTTCTAGAAAACTTTTCGGTGTGCCACATGTTGCATTTGCTGATGATCTCAAGATTTAACATGTAATTTAAAATAGTTCAGATGTTGCACTACTTCAGACAAATCTAAATAGTCTGCAAGAATGGTGCTTATCTAATAAGTTAGAACTAAACATTGAAAAATGCAACGTTATCAGTTTTACACGTAAGATATCTACCATTACTTTCGGTTATAATATAAATAATGTAAACCTTGAAAGAGTTAAAAATAGTACCGATTTAGAGATTCTGTTGGATTATAAACTGAACTTCCATCTTCACTATGAGTATACAATTTCTAGGGCAAACAAAATGCTTGGGTTCATAAAAATAAGAGCTAAAGAATTCAGCAACATCGCTGTAACTAAAGCTCTTTATTGTTCCTTAGTACGATCTATTCTTGAATATGGTAACATTGTGTGGGATCCCGCATTTCAAATACATTCTGATATAATAGAATCCGTGCAAAAGCAATTTCTTTTATTTGCTTTGAGAAATCAATATAATCCCAGAGATTCAATTCTGCTTAGCTATCTCGTAAGATTTAATTCATTAAATATCTTAACTTTATCCTCACGCAGGCAAATTTTTTCTTCTTGCTTTACTTTTTACATCTTAAGGAGAATATTGACGTGCAGATTTTAGCAGATAATTTTAAAATAAATAATGGGGGTAGAAATACGAGATACACTTTTAAACGTAAATTAAAATTAAAATTTCTTAATGACCTATGACAATTTTAATTTTCGTTTATAGTCCTAAAGTATCGTATTACACTTCAAGTTCACATAATTTTATAATTCTATAATTTAGTTATTTTTGTTTTTTTTTACTTTAATAAGTTGCATTTTATCTGTGTTTTCGCTATGTATGCATTTTTTACAATCTACAAAAAAATAAATTAACTTTTGATTTTAATATATTTAAATTTATGCTTCGTAATTAAATTTCATGTTAATTTTAATTTTTAGTTACAAGAATTTTTTGTGAAAACCTTGTTTTGGTTCAAATAAAAAAAATCCATAATCACTAGAAGACGCGATGACGAAATCCTGCACGAATCGAGCTACGCATTCATAAACTTTAATAATAATTACAACAACAATTGGTAGTAATACATTCCAAAATCGCCCAAATAATTTTCAGAACAATACAAATCGTAATAATGGCAGAAATTTCACTTGAAATCCCTCTAATAAGGATAACAATATTAATCGTCCAACCAGATACTTCAACAATAACCCGTGAAAAAGGACGTTTCGATAAACCAAGTAATAACTATAAATATTTTTGAAGAATTTGAAGTAAACCATAAATAAAAGTGCACATTTTTACTCCATGATTTCCACGACAATTACCATGGTCTCCTAGGAAACGACATACTAATACAATGCAACTCTGTTATCGACTATAAAAATAAAATTCTTATTATGAACGCCATTCCAATAAAATTGCATTTCAACCACCAACCTGAAAATGCAATATACCAAATCGACCTAGGAGAATACTATTATAAGATCCCCGTTAAACAACTAAAGAACAATGGAATAATTAATAAAACCAATCTAAGTGCTGATCTCCAAATTTTAGAAGGTATTTATGAGCGATCAACCTAAAATATTCAATTTTGGTAGCTCATTTTCGACTATCGAAATAGACGAAATCTTAGATTTTAATAATTACGAAATAAACCAACCTATCACAACAAGATTGCACAAAGAAAATTATCCCAGAAAAAACTAAAACTGATCATTTAAACAAAGAAAATTTTAATTCGAAATATTTTCCGAAAAAATACCACTCTCATTCACAAATAAAATTAGACACAAAATTAACACTACCAATGATACGCAAATAAAAAGCAAAATTTATAAATAACAGTATATCAACAAATCCATAGATTCAAAAGCAAATCCAGGAGTGGAAGCACGTAACTTGTTTCGAATGTGTTGTTTCGAATTTTTCAAAAATTGGTACCACGTAAATTTGTTTCGAATACTTTTCATTTGTTTCGAAATTTTTATTTTGTTTCAAAAGTTTTTGGCAACACGTAAGTTTTGCTTCGAATAGTTTTTTTAGTCGTTTCAAAATAATTTGTGCGATAGATATATAGTTAACGCAAAAAAGTACAATAAAGGTAAATTTTTATAAAAATTAATTTTAAACAATATATTTGAAATTTTTGGATTAAATATTAAAAAATTAATATAATTTTAGCTACCTATTTAAAATAAAAATAAAATTTTGGAAAAAATGATATTTTTTGAAAGTGAATCTTCATCAGACGAAGAATATATACATAAAAACAAAATTGAAAGGAGATGGTTCAGAGATCAAAGTAACATTTTTGAACTTCCGACAAAGGAGTATGCATAAAGATTTATAAAGAAATACATTTTTTTGCAATTATAATATTTTTATTTTAGATTTAGTCAATACTTCAGAGTTAATAAACAAGCATTTAAAATGATTTTAGAATGTTTGAAATTAAAGACAAATATAAGAGCTACTGGAATTCAACCAACACTACAACTGGCAGTAACATTAAATACATTGGCTGGATACAGTAATCAAATAGTTATCAAATATTAATTTTAAAGTATAATTAATGAAATGCAATTGTTTTTAATACTTACATTTTTAATATCTATTTTAACAAAAGAAAATTTAATTTTTCAAACGATTAAACAAAGATAAAAATTGCGTACAAACCATATTTAGTTTTGTACAACAAAAAAAAACAAATAAAAACCATTTCAATTTTCAAAAAAGGTAAAAAAAGATAATTTGAATTTGAAGCGAAACAAGTTACATGCTGCTGCTCCAGGAAATACTAGATTACGGGATCCATCAATATAGCTCTAGTGCATACAACAGCCCCATTTGAGTTGTTCCTAAAAAGTTAGATTCCTTTGATGAGCGGAAATACCGCTTCGTCATAGAGTACAGGAAACTCAACGAAAAGAGAATCGACAACTCCTATTTAATTTCCAATATATTGGACAAGTTGGGGAAAAGTATATATTTTTCCGTAAAATATTTAAAATCCGGATTCCACCAAATAGAAATGGAACCAAGAGACGTACAAAAAACTGCCTTCTCCGTTGACAAAGGGCACTACGAATTTCGTAGAATGCCTTTCGGGCTAAAGAACGCCCGACTCCTTTTCAACGCCTGATGGACAATATATTATGAGAAAACATAGGCAAAAAATGTTTAACGTACATGGACGATATCGAAGTTTTTTCAAATAGATTAGAAGAGCGCATTAAAAAACCAAGGAAAATCTTTGTAAAGTTAAAATCAGCCCGACTTCAAGTACAACTAGACAAATGCGACTTTCAAAGAAAGGAAGTCGAATTCCTATGTCACGTAATTAACGAACACAGAATACATCCCAACCAAAAAAAAATTGAAGTAATCAAAAATTATCAAATTTCAAAAACACCGAAAGAAATAAAAAGTTTTTTGGGCATCGCAAGATATTACAGGAAGTTCATAAAAAAAATCGCTGAAATAGCAAAACCGATGACAACATTTATAAAGAAAAAGTCAAAAGTAGACATTAACAAACCTGAATATATCCATAGTTTTTATTCTCCAAAAAAATAAATTAATATCAGCTTCAATTCCTATTTACCACGATTTAGAAAAAAAATTTCGAAATAATTACAGTCGCAAGCCAGTATGCCATAAGTGGCGTGATATCCCAAGAAAGAAAACCAATTTCATACGCTGAACGAGCACGAAATTAACTACTCAACGACCGAAAAAGAACTGCTCAGTATCGTATGGTCACTAAAACAATTCAGGCCATATGTTTTCGGTTCAAAACATATGGCCAATTTCAAAAATTAAATTGTTTACAGATCACAAGCCTTTAATTTGGCTAAATAATCTGAAGGAACCGAACGGTAAATTAGTAAGATGGAAACTGGAATTCAAGAATACGATTATGACATATCATATACCAAGGGTCGAGAAAACAAAGTAGCAGATTTTCCAGGCAGAAAACAAATCCAACCGAAAATATACCAACTTCATCAAACATCATAGAAACAGTTACCCCTAAAATAAAAGTTAGCCACGAAATAAATTCGGGTTCCTTACAAATAAAAACACAAAAAAATGTTTAACAAATGCCTTAAAACCGCTAAAACCATAGACGCAGCGACGTTGAAACTAAGTATTAACGAAATTAACGGAGAAATCAAAAATGAATACTACTACTCAAATTTAAAACAGAAAATTCGGAACTTATTAACTACTCCGAAGAGTGCATTCTCAAAAAATACGAAAGGAAACCCTAATAAACCCAACCATACAATTCCTATGGATGTATTTTACTCCATAAACAAGTCTTTATTTGTCACTATGATCGACAATTTTACTAAAAATTGCCATGTTTACTTGAGTACAAAATAGAAGCGAGAAAGAGTTCATACGGTAACATAGCGAAAATAGTAACAGATAACGAACTAGGGATGAAATCACATTTAATGAGGAAATTTTTAGAAGAAAAAAAATTACAATTCATTATACGTCCAATTGGAACCCAAACAATAACGTTGATATAGAACGCCTATTATGTTTATGATTGATGAGCACTTAAGACCT
This sequence comes from Dolichopus griseipennis, assembly GCA_963082915.1. Classification (NCBI taxonomy): domain Eukaryota; kingdom Metazoa; phylum Arthropoda; class Insecta; order Diptera; family Dolichopodidae; genus Dolichopus; species Dolichopus griseipennis. The sequence continues at coordinate 288,925,885 of OY720441.1, forward strand.
CTGAAGCACACAAAGAAAAATCTACGAATTGAAGAACAAATGATTCTAATAAACGGGTACTATATTGTATTATTATACACTATAGTCTATACTATACACTAATCAACAAATAAGAAACCAATAGGCTTCATCCAAGGTAAAATTACAGAAAGCGAATACGAAGAAATTTACAATAACATCTTAGAAAAGAAAATCTCAGCCATAGATAGAGCAAACGAAAACAAAGCTGACACGCCTTTAGAACCAGGAATTTACTACATTAAAGAAATAAGAGGAGGAAAAAATCACTCCAAATTTCGGAAAATAAACACTGAACTAACTGATGAAGACCACGTAATCGACAAGGAATCTGTCCAAAAGTACAAAACCCATTGCACACTAGATTTAAGGTAAAAACCAAAGAAAACTTAGGAAAATAAATAGGTAGGATGAAAAATCTTATTTCGGGACATTTAACACAGAACAACAACTCATAAA